>JAHWFO010020355.1:853454-940288 GCA_023313115.1 Rhysida immarginata
GAAATTTCATCAAGATCGGAATAAAACTGTAGATTTGTATAAAAAACGTACCCACAGACCCACAGACCCACCCACAGACAAACATCCTTCTTTATATATGTAGATTTCTCATTAATATGCCTTGCCATAACCCTGAATATCGATTTTTTTATCAATAAATATTAATTTTTCGAAATCTGAGGTAGTGACCTTCCTTATGCTCTGGAGGTCAAGTATGCAAAATTTCATCTAGATCAGAATAAAACCGTAGATTTGTATAAAATTCAATAAAACCCACAAACTCACAAATCAACATCCTTCTTTATATACAGGGTGTTCCACAACAGGTATAAAAAACTTTGTGAGCGTAATCCACATAAAAAACTGAGACGAAAATGCCGAATACAATTTTTATTTTAGATCGTTAATTTTTGAGTTATAGGTCTTCAAAGATAGCGAATTTATCCTAATTTCGCATACAATTCGTTGTTAAAAACGTAAACACACGGGTTCTTAATTGACTGTCAGTGCTATGACATTTTTAGCATAACAATTAAAACAACAATAATCGGCAACAATTGACACTATTTAAGTCAAGTTTAAAAGCGAATTGAAAAACGAATTGTATGCGAAATAAGGGTAAATTCGCTATCTTTGAAGCCCCATAATTGAACGATCTAAAACAAAAATTGTATTCGACATTTTCGTCTCAGTTTTATATCTAGAATACGCTCACGAAGTTTTCTATACCTGTTGTGGGATACACTGTATACAGGTTTTTAAAATTCGTTTTTAAACTTGACTTAAATCGTGTCAATTGTTGCGATTATTGTTGTTTTAATTGTTATGCCGCTAAATGTTATTTAGATAAAATGGAATTAAGGAAAGAAGATTATTTCGAAATATTAGCTTTGTACGGCGAGTGTAATAAAAGTGCAATTGCTACAGCTCATGTTTGGGAAGAGTGGTTCCCTATTCGCCCGCGAATTTCAATAAATGTTGTGCTACATTTAATTCACCTTGTACGTACAGAAGGGGTGACAATGACAATTAATCGCGGTGGACGGCCAAGACAAATTAATGTTCGAAATGAAGAACTTATTGAGCGTCGCATCGAAGAAGACCCAACTTTAAGTATACGCAAACTGGGAGCCGAACTCAACATTTTCAAATAAAGTATTCATCGACAACTCAAGAAAATTAATTTATATCCGTACCGCTACGCGAAAGTTCAAAACTTACAACCTACGGATTATAAACAACGACGTTTGTTTTGAACATGGCTTCTAAATAAACAAGCAGAGGACGGAAACTTTGTGCACAACATTTTATTTTCGGATGAATGTCACTTCACCAATGAAGGTGGCTTCAACCAACATAATTCAAGATATTCGGTATCAGATAATCTGCAGTTACCCACCGCCATAACTTTCAAAATAAATTTGGAGTTTACGGGAATTCAGTTGTAAGTAAAACATAAGAGTTCCCACTATTTTCTATGATTTTTTTTGTATAAATATCAATTATAAAACACAATAAAAAGACTAAAATGTTACATGAAGTACTCTCTATTGTTTGACATTTTTCCTTAATTACTGTACGTATTTATTTAAAATTTAGTTTAATTACATTTACTATTATCATTATTATTAAAATTTCATTGAAACTGAACATCACCATAATAAATCGTTGCAGATTGGACCACATGAGTTACCATCCCGTCTAAATGGCGAAATTTACACAGATTTTATCCAGAACCGTCTTGGAAGATGTGCCAGGTATGAATCGTCTAAACATGTGATTTCAACACGACGGAGCTCCACCACACAATTCACTTCTAGCACGCCGTGCGCTAGATCATATCTTCCCAAATAGTAGATGGATTGGAAGAGAGGGGAAATTCATTGGCCGTCTAGATCACCGGACCTCAATCCTCTAGATTTTTGGCTCTTGGGGGCACCTAGAAACTGCGATTTTTCATACATCAATAGCAGCAACAATCTTGTTCATCGCGCTCGTCTTTGTCTCCATGCTGACGGTGGCCACTTTGAGGATTTAATGTGAACTAAGATTCCCGTAGATTGTTATTAATAATTATGTTTACCTTTTATTTATTACTAGAAATAAATGTTTATTAATTTATAATTCCTTTACGGTTTACCAGTTGTAAAATACTATGATTTGAGGTTAAGTTTCACAAATTGCTGTAGATTTTTATTTAGACTAGTCATGACTTTGGGCAACACTGTCATAACACTGACAATCAATTCAGAACCCGCGTCCCGTGTGTTTATGTTATTATTACCGAATTGTATGCGAAATTAGGGTAAATTCGCAATCTTTGAAGACCATAACTTAAAAATTAACGATCTAAAACAAAAATTGTATTTTGTATTTTCGTCCCAGTTTTTTATGTAGAATACGCTCATGAAGTTTCTTATACCTGTTTTGGGACGCCCTGTATAGAAGACTAACAGAGGACCCGGCGTGGCCCAGAATAATTATACGTGTAGGTAAGCAGAACAATCTCAAGAAGTTAAATTTGTGATAAATTCCTACCCAGTGGCAGATGTAATTTTTGTCTCGATTATTATTTACAATTGTTTCATAATAATTTTTGTCATTGTTTAATCTCTATAGCAACACTGCTTTGTTACCTTTTTTTCTGTGTTATCATTCCGTTTTTTCACCTCATGTAATGTTTCTTTTTGCTCAATATATATCTGTGATTTTTCAAACCTGTTAATCCATGGATTTATTCCTCTTCACCACACAAACTCCAACAACTGGTAGCAGAGGAGCGTGGTTTCTTAAAAGGTAATGCAAATTGAAAATCAAAGCCTCTATAAGCAAACGCTTTACTATTAATATCCGTAACCGTAACTCTATTCTCTTGTGCTGAACATGGCGGACGTCTCACTTGACGCTTTGGAGCAATCGATGAGGCAACTAAATGAGCAAATGACAGCTCTACTGGCCCTACAGCATCCACAACCCCGTGATGCACAACCTTCACTTCAAAATCAGGTACAAGCTGCGGACCCACCAATCCAACGCCGGGTGGTAGAAAACATCAAAGATGGTTTCTTCGGTGAGAACGGGACCACGGCCACCATGCCAATTTTAACTAGGGAAACCTACACTGTTTGGCTTATTCAACTGGAGCATGCATTGAATAGTCGCGGTTTTGCTTATATACTTGAAGAGGAGCCACCATCTAGTCCGGAACCAGAAAATGCTAATGCAATAGCACAATATGAAGCTTGGAATCGGACCGACAGGGGCACTCAAGACTTAATTATGGCTACCGTGTCGCCAGATGTCTTAATTCAGATCCACTTTCTGCCAACGTCACGTGAGATGGTAAAAAATATCCGCTCAATGTTTGGCGGAACCATTTCCGACGAAGTTAACAACGCTGTTCATGCTCTCCACAACATACACCAACGTTCTTCTAAAAATGGTTTGGCCTTTCTAGTTCGTGTTGAAGAAATTCTGGCAACTCTTCGACGATACAAGGCCCTACCAGAAGAGCATACGATAGCACACGCGATAGCAAGAGCCCTGCATCCGTCGCTGGAACACCTTCGGGATGAATGGATTTCCCAACCGGCTCCTTCAATAGACTCTCTATGTAAGCTATTCTCCTTACGCGAGGCCACCTTCCCATATCCACGTAAGGACAAGGCTCGCCTTCTCCCGGAAAGTACTCGATCCTAAAAGTGCAGCCAATCTGACACAACACGTGCGATCACTAGTCCCACAATGACACATATGTCACCACTAAAGCCAAGTGGAAAACAATTTTGCAAGTATTGTAAAAGACGAGGACATAGCATCGAAAATTGTAGACGAAAGGCCAAACGTCATGGCAACCATATTAAACAGACAAAGACTCTTCCACAAAAGGATCAAGCAGACATAACAAAGGTCACTTCAATGGTGCCCAAGGCCGACAAATCAGTCAATCCAGTGTTCTTTCCAGATTTGGAAGACAACGAACAAGACTATTGCTCAACAACACTTGCCATATCTGATGGGAGTACACGAAGCAAATCTCCTCCAGTGACTAATCGAATTGCCCGTGCCAACGGATTGGCCACCACAAGATGGCTAGTTGACTCAGGGGCCACATCACAATGACCAATGACCGTCGTCTGTTTTCTACTTTTCGTCCAATTAACAAGGTAGCCGAAAGGGCAGACAATGCCAATTCACAGACTTGGAACAATCCGAATATTAATTTTTGAATGCGTATCTGAACCATGCATCTTCATGCTTCAAAATGTAAAGTATGCACCCTTACTTACGGAAAACTTCATATCTTTTCCAAGACTAATGGAAGCAGGCTAGACTGCATGGTCGAAAGGCAGTGAACTAGTGCTTACTTACAAAGAAGCCAAATTAGTCAGCTTGATGACAGATAGAACCCACTGGCTGACGTTAGCCCTTCTACGTAACCAACCTGAAAATATAAAAGCAAACACTATCCTACTCTGCGCAAAGGAAGACAATATGTGGACTTCCAAGTATTCGAAACAGTACGTGTTATGGCACCGTCGTCTCGGGCATGCCAGACCCAAGATCATATTACATGTAGCCTCGTCAATAGGCGCTTTACCCACGCCACCTTCAAGTGTAACAGCACAACTGAGATTTTGCGAGATTTGCATACAGTGTAAGTCAACAACGCAACCTCACCCACGACTAAAACCTGATGACCGCGCTACATCGATCTGGTAGAACCAATGAAGGAATCTTCCTTAGGTGGATCCCGCTACATATTAACAATTGTAGACAACTTCTCCAGAGTATGCTTTGTCCGAACTCTTGCTACTAAAGCAGAAGCAAACGAAAACTTACAAGTCTTCCTCACTTACTGGAACAACCAATTTCGATAACAGGCAAAGAGTATTCGCACTGATCGAGGTAGGGAATTTCTTTCTTATGATTTCAGAGACTACCTAGCTGGCCAGGGCATTCGGCACGAATTGACAACACCACAAAGCCCACAATCAAACGGTGTGGCCAAGAGGATGAACCACAACCTGCTAGACAAAACCAGGTGTCTACTGAAACAAGCAATGCTCCGAACCGCTTCTGAGCAGAAGCCGTTCATGCAGCATCCTACGTTCTGAATTTAATACCTGCGAAGTCCATACATGGCAAAATTCCCCTAAATGAATGGTTACAACGTCAAGCAGAGTTACACCACGTTCGCATTTGGGGTTGTAGAGTTTTCTCCCAGATTCCTGGAAGACATGGCAAGCTCTCACGACGTTCGGAGGAAGGCATTTTTGTCTGATATGGATCGTCAAAAGCCCATTATAGCATCTACTCACCCACTACAGGAAAAGTGGACATCCGCAAATCAGTCATCTTTGATGAGAGCACACCTGGTGGCTCTTTAATAGATGACAGTAGTAAACCACCGTCATCGGGAAGTGTTTCCATTTCATGGTCCAACAGTGGAACTACACCTGATCAACCAACAGGATTTAATAATGCACAATCCCCCAGAGACGGACCAGATGATGACCATGGACAGGAAGAGCATCAGCCAATGGGATTGGATGTTGTACCTTCGCCAAGAGATAGACCAGATGATGGCCATGAACAGGAAGAGTCACCTCATAGTCCACATCCTTCAGACTCTCCCAGAGAAGCGAGTCCACTACCGGAAAGGGGGGGCTATTATCTTCGAAAATTACCCAAGCCATGCTACACAGCCACCACAAAGGATGCAGAGGATATATCTACACCTACAACAGTGCAAGAGGCCTTATCATCCCCACAGGCAGAACAGTGGCCGGCTGCCATGGAGTCAGAACTCGAATCAATGAAGCAGCACCAAGTTTGGACGTTAACACCAATACCACAAGGCATACGCCCATTACCCAACAAATGGATATTTCGCGTAAAACGACATGCAGATGGTTCTATTGCTAAGTTCAAAGCACGCCTCGTAGCAAAAGGTTTTTCACAACGACACGGTCACGACTACTTTGACTCCTTTTCTCCGGTGACCCGCTTAGAATCGCTTCGACTGCTGCTCGCCTATGCAGCTTCAAACGGTCTAGTTATTCGCCAATATGACGTAAGAACGGCATACCTCTATGGGGACATAGACTGCAAAGTGTTCATGCATCAACCAGAAGGCTTCAAGGACCCTCAGAAACCAAACCACGGTTGCCTCCTTCAAAGAAGCCTTTACGGACTTAAACAGTCAGGGAGATGTTGGAACGAACGCTTGGACGCTGGCCTACGCAAACATGGCTTCATCCCACTCCCATCTGACCCATGTTGCTATACAAAAGGATCAGGCAGCTCACAATTGCGTCTTGGAATCTACGTAGATGATATGATTTTAATTAGTAAATCCGAGTCACAGATTGAATCACAGATGAAAGAACTTGAACAAATCTTTGATCTAGACAAATTGGGTGAAGCACGCTACATTCTCGTAATTGAAGTGGCTCGAGCTGGACCGCATATGTATATCCATCAAACCAGTTATGCTTGCAAAGCGCTAGAACGCTTCAATATGGTAGACTGTAAACAGTCACAACCCTCTTAGCTGTTTATCAGCGCCTGGATGACATAGGGCGAGACTCTCAACCGACTGATAAGGAGCAGTATATGTCACTCATCGGTTCCCTTATGTATTTAGCCGTAGGAACACGACCTGACATAACATTCGTAGTAGCAACCCTTGGACGCTTTTCAAAGGAACCAACTGTAGCTCACTTGAATGCAGCTTGTCGAGTATTGCAGTATGTAAAAGGAACAATGTCATATGGCTTACATTACACACCAACATCAGCTCACCTGGAATGTCAGACAGACGCATCATGGTGTGTCCATCGCAGACTGTCGGGGATTCAGTGGACCCAATTTAATCTCGTGGAAAGCGAAACTACAGACACAAATTGTCCAGCCATCAATGGAGGCAGAAGTAGTAGCCCTTGTGCAAGGTTTTAAAGAAATGCAATGGCTGACAAATATCATAACCGAATGGGGAATGGATTCCTTATTACAAAGGCAACTCCGACTGATAAAAGACAGCCAATCTGCAATCGACAGCTTACACAATAAGACCATCATACCTAGGAACAAACACTTCGCTAGGACTCTATTTTATAGAAGAGAGGCCATGCGATTGTGTAATCTACATATAATCTACCGTCAAAGCAACCAATTAGGTGCTGACGGACTGACAAAACCTGTTACGAAGCAAAAGTTACAAAGAACTTTCGACTATTACATGAGCCACTATGGCTAGGAAAGGGGGGGATTTGTGATAAATTCCTACACAGTGGCAGATGTAAATTTATCTCGATTATTATTTACAATTGTTTCATAATAATTTTTGTCATTGTTTAATCTCTATAGCAACACTGCTTTGTTACTTTTTTTTTGTTATCATTCCGTTTTTTCACCTCATGTAATGTTTCTTTTTGCTCAATATATATCTATGATTTTTCAAACCTGTTAATCCATGGATTTATTCCTCTTCACCACACAAACTCCAACAAAATTATGACTCCAAATTGGTTAAATAATAACCAAATCAATAGAACACAGAGCAGGGGGGCTATCCATTCTCAGAAAAATCCGAAAAACAGGAATTCTAGATAATATACCGGGTCTTTACTTAACTCTTGTTGACTTGCCTCAGATTAAAATGATGTCCATCTTCACTACCGGGAAACATAGAAAAAAAGACCCAAGTTTTTCTTGCCCTTGACGTAGAAGCTCTTATACCCTTTTTGCTCATTAGAAATTCCCGTTGTTCAGATGTTTTCAATGCCGCAACGTTGTCGGATTTCGCATTACTCACCTTTTTAAGCCTGCATAACAAAACGGAACTTACTTTCTTGACAACCTTAGTACATTGAAAAGCCTAATGATATTTGAACCCCATAGGCTGACATAATGCCGTTAACATACACAATGCCTGATTTATTCCATGAGATGATTTCAGGATAATTCTGCAAATATTTAACTCCTCTGTGTCAAAAGGAGAGTAAGTGCTCCGCTTTAATAATATTACTGTATCACAGCTAGCACTAAAACATTTACGTGTTAGGGCAACGTTTGTACCTTCTGAAAGGGCATTTAGTACAGCTAAAGAGTTAATATCAAAAAAGAGGTCAAGATTAAACTCAAAAAATGTAGATAAATTTCTATTCATAAATTCAATGTATAAAATGAATGAGAATACTTAAAAATGTAATGTAAAAATAATGTTTTTTTTTCTCTTACACGTTAAGATGACCTCGTTTTTCGTTTCACGAGCTTCCCTCGAAGAAGTAGCATCCATTATTAACCGACTTAAACATTCAGGCTGCCTCGACTCCCTTGATATCAGCTCTAATATCATAATTCATGCATTCTCTTTCTCTCTCCCCTTAACTCTTCTTTTTAATATCTCCCTAACCCAAGATAATTTTCCCTCCCGATTCCGTTCAGCTAAAATCTTAACTATCTACAAAAAGGTGACCCATCCTCCTTCTCTAACTACCGCCCAATATCCATCCTCCCCTCCTTCGCCAAGAAATTCGAGACCCTTTTTTATTCCCGATTATCTTCTTATATCTTTTCAAATAAACTCCTTTCAACTTCCCAACATGGTTTCATACCCAAAAGAAGCGCTAACACAGCTTACTTCGAACTCACGGAATACATAATTTCAAACATGTCTAATATCTCTATTTTTAGAATATTCTAGAGCATTTGACTACATCCCCCATGAACTTCTTATTTACAAGCTATCACAATTTTCAATATCCGTGGCCCTCCCCTTTCCTAGCTTTCTAGTTATCTACCAAACAGACAATACACCCTTCATCTATTTAACAAAATATCCTCTACTTTCACCCGCAATCTTGGTATCCCCCAGGGCTCCATTCTATCCCCTCTTCTCTTTAATTTATTCATTAATGACCTAACCTATGCAGTATACGATTTACCACTAATATTATACGCAGATGATGCGACAATATCATATGCAGACTCTTCGTTAAGTTCAATCAAAGAAACCTTTAACTCGGTCTTGAATAACCTCTTACTCTGGAACACAACCAACCTTATGTCCCTTAATTTAGAAAAAACCTTATATATCATCTTCCATCAGTGTAACAAAAAACTTGCTAAGAATGAATTCTCGTTAAGCTATAATTCTCAACAGATTAACTCGTCCAAATCCTTTAAATACCTAGGAATTCACTTACCCCATAACCTTTCCTAGGATGCTCACATTAATGCATCAGCTTCTAAGCTAAACCAACGATTAGGTCTTTTTTCTCATCTTCATTTCCTTCCTCCCAAAATCCATCTTTTACTGTATAATGCTTTAATCCATTTCTCCTTCTCATATGGCCTCCTTTTTTGGGGATCAACCACTAAATTTAATTTATTGAGCTTATTTGGACTTCAAAAATGGTTTGTATGCATTTTGCTAAAAGTTCGTAAACCTACCCGAGTCTCTCACCTTTTTAATTCCGTGGGCATAACTCCCATACAGCAACTTTACAATATTAACCTAGCAACTTTAATATACAAAGCCCTCAATAATTCCATAGTTACTACCATCCCACAACAAGTATTTACCATTACTAGAACCCTTATAACACCAGATACTCTGATTCCCTGCCAATCCCTCACATAAGACGAAACTTCCAACTCAAAAGTGTCTCCATCGCCGGGAATAGACTCTGGGTCCACATTACCCCTAGCTCTCCGTTCATCACCAAGCACTACTACTTTCAAATACCGTCTAAAGAAATATTTTTTAACATTCCCACCAAACTAACTTTCCCCTCCTTTCCTCACCCTTTCTCTCCTTAAAAGTTTACTTTTAATCATCAAATATTGTTTATTTGCTCCCCACCCAGGGACCTACCTCGTCGGCCCCGCCATACAGGCCCTGAGTGGACGACTTGTATCTTTCTTCAGATTAAATAAATAAATAAATTAATAAATATTATTTCAGATCCCGAATCCAATTAAATCTCATTTATTCTGAATTAAATAGGCAACATAAAAAGAAAAGAATACAAGCAAGAGATTATTTTGGAAATAAACAAATAATTGAATCAATTATACATTTGGAGCTCTCTTCAAGATTAATTACACAGTAGTTCTGCAGGAATTTACCGTAAAATCTTGAATATAGGCCTGGTATTCAAATACACGCCGATCTCGAATAAAAGCTGGGTGGGGTGTTAATATAGATTAAACGTTGGGTCCTTTTCGGTTCATTCATATAAATTCGAGCGTTTTTCCTCACTTCTAATTTCGACCAATCTCATGCTGCTTTCCCATAACCGTTTCTGCATATAAAGAAGATCTCGTTTGTAGAGTCTCCTCCTGGACGGAACCTAGGCTGAGGACGATCAGGACGATCAAAACGGACTAGCTCTTCAAGGTATCACTCTACTCTCTTTTCAGGTATCATTTCATTATTCTCATTTCACGGTGCGCCCTTTTCAGGGCGATATTCACCTTCTGTTACGTCTTATGTGCTGGTCCCTGGCGTTGGAATTAATATTCCCGTAAACCAGTACATCAAGACGCTCATTATCCTTCTGGGTCCCTGGCGTTGGGATTAATTTCCTCGCAAACCTAACTAAGGACATTTTCTCATATCATCTATTATTGTTCTAATCATTCACGAGCGGGTCCTTGGCGTAGAATTAATTTTCTCGCAAACCTGACTTGTATATTTTTCTTAGAGCTAGGTGCGTCCTTCTTAGGACGGCTTCTTTAGCACACACCTAGCTGCGAGGTTACTCCCCCACCCCCTGGTTCTATACATATATATATGATGGCTTCGTCCAATTTGAAGTCGGCTAAAGAGCATTTACTAGTGGCGGATGGTAAAACTGTGTCCTGTGAAAAGGCCTACCGGGATGCCTGCTTGGATGCTAGGTTTGCTGCATTTGACCTAGTGTTCAACGAAATGTTAGAAGCCTTCCGTGATGAAATAAACGCTAAGTATAGTGCACTGGAGGAAAAAGTCGAATCCCTACACAAAAGTTTTGAGTAGAAGTTCGAAGGTATCAATAAGGAAATTAAGGACTCTCGTAGAGATGTTATTGACAAGATAAGCGAACTTAAGGAAGCCTTTGGGAAATGCTCCGGGACTCCGAAGGCAAGAAACTCCACGGAAGATAATCCAGTTGATAACAGCAAGGTAAGTAATGTCTTAAAAACTATTTCCTCTTTAATAGTATGGAGTCTATGGATATAATAGAAAATAATGACCGTTCGACAAACGGTGGCTGTAAGAGAAGTCACTCTGACGGAACTGATGAAGAAGTGGATGACAGTCCCTGGATTGGTGTCACTAATAAATAATTCAGAAAAGGCACGAGGATCGATAACCTAAAGATCGTCTCCAGAGTAAACGAAGAAATCGTCAACGCGTCTAGAATGAGGAATCTGAAGAATGGACAAGGTCGCTCGGCTAATGAAGACCATAGAATCACGAAGAAGTATGTACCGCCGATTATCGTGCGGACTCATGGCATCCCGTTTAAGACGATTTTAACTGAACTCGAGAAGCATGTTCCAGTGGAAAAGATCACCGTTCATACGGGCAGAGCTGAAACCGTCAAAGTTAAATGTGACGACAAAGAAACGCACAACAGGTTAGTCTCTGGAATTAAGTCTGGTAATATTTAAAAATACAGCATCATCAACTGAAGTCGGAGAAGGTTTTGAAATACGTGATACGTAATGTGGATATTACGTATGACCTCGATGACTTCCAAGAAGATGTAAAAAGAGCCAACTACTTCCCGGAAAAATTAATTCGCTTGAGAAAACCAAAGGATCCATTGATATGCCGATGGTTTTGGTTCTGCTCCCGAACTCCGAATACAACCAGTCATTGAAAAACATAACACGTATTGGGCCGCTTGCAGTAACAGTGGAGGCATTTCGAGGGAACAAGAAGCCACTACAGTGCTACAACTGCCTGCGCTTCGGACACGTATCCACGGGCTGCACGGAAGATCCTAGTTGTCATAAATGTGCTGAGGGGCACCAGTCAAGTGATTGCCCCAGGATCAAAGGACAAGACCCCCGAAAGTGCATCAGATTTGGTGGACAGCACACATCAAGTTACACGAAATGTCCAAAATATCCCCAGGTTCAAAGGATGCCTAGTTCTAAAGTGACAGTAGGCAAATCCTAAGATGCTGCTGTGTCTACGCCGGAAGATAAAGGCCTCAACATCAACGACCTACCAGGTATGTATAAGCAATTAGGACGTATCTTTCATCTGTTTTCTAATTTAGGCAAAAGTTACCCACAGTTGAGTGGGCTCCTTACGACCAACTAATTTTAGTATGGCTGCACAACGTTATACTGTAGTCAACTAAGGTGAACTTCGGTGCGTGACATGGAACGCTAGAGGCATTGCCCGAAAGCGTATAGAGTTTCACAATTTTCTGTTAAAGCAAGAAATCGACGTTGCTTTCCTTTGTGAAACTCACTCAAACCAAGCCAAGACTTCAAGCTACCTGGCTATTGTGTGTACGGATCGAATGGCTTCAAATGCTGCAAGATGTGCTTCTGGGGGCGCTGCGATCATCATTCAGAAGGGAATTCAACACCAAAAATTATGGTCCAAGTCTTATGCAGGTATGGAATCTGTATCTCCATCATTATCAATGACGTCTCCTGTGGTAAAGTGAAGTTCGTGGTGCTCTACAATTCACCTAAACATTACCTTGACACAAGCGAGCTTGATGAACTCTTCAGTGGTGACACTCCAGTCGTCCTAGCTGGTGACCTAAATGCCAAACACCCAAGCTGGAACTCCAGAACGCAGAATTACAACGGCATGCACTCTATAGGTACATACAAGGTAGAGATGATATCATCGCTGCTGGACCTGTGGAGGACACCTACTACTGCGACCACTCCCCTAGTATTGACGTTTTGGACATCTCGCTCTTGAAGGGTTTCTTCAAATCGTACAATATCTTCACGATTGATGAACTTTCTTCTGACCACAAGCCTGTCGCGTTGAACTTTGACAATGTCGACATAAATTTCGGAGAGGAACTGATACATCATCAAGACTGGAAGCTCTACAAAGATATTCTTAAGTAATATGGCTGCCATCCCGACGTTGCTTACTGTACAGAGGACATCAATCAACGTGTTGAAGACATCACCAGATGTATTAAGAGTGCCATAAAAGCTAGTAAGTATCCATCAGAGAATAAACCTCCTCATCGAATCCAACTCACTCCTGGAATCCAACGCCTAATTTCTGAAAGAAACAGGACCCGTAGACTATGGCAACGCTATCGGGAACCTTGGCTCAAAACCAAGTATAACAGGCTAGTGCGAAGAGTCCAAGAGGAGATGAAAGAGCTTCGTGACGCTAGATGGAATGACAAACTTTAAAGCTTGTTCGCTCGCAACGATTCCATTTAGAGTATGGCCAGAGCCTTACAGAAGGAGAAGAACAATAAGCTTCCTCCACTCCGTACACCACAAGGTGACTATGTGCAAACTGATCAGGAAAAGGCCCAAGTCATTGCAGATTCACTGGAAATGCAGTTTGTTACTCCTACCAATGATAAGCCCGAGAGCCAAATAATGATTCAGCGTCTGGAAGAAGGTATTGTCAACGTTGATGAAGTCCCGCAGCATTTAACGAAGTACAACATCGAGGCTGGAGAGATCGCCAACATCATAAGTAAACTGAAAAAGAAGAAGGCTCCAGGAAAAGACAAGGTGAGTAATAACGCCCTTATGAATCTCCCAAAGAGCTTTATTGACTTTTTCACCAATATCATTAGCGACTGCTGGAAATTTTCTTATTTACCTGTGGCTTGGAAGAAATCTATTTACCTGTGGCGAGTTACCGACCTATTAGCCTACTACCCACGATGTCCAAGGTGTTGGAGAGAACGATCCTCGTCAGATTCCAAGATCACTGTCTAGCAAATGACCTTTTTCTGGAAGAGCAGTTTGGCTTTCGTGCTGCCCACTCTTGTCCGAAGCAGATATGGAGGCCCGTTGAAGACCTGAGCACCCCCCTGAACCTCTCCAGATACTGCGGTGTGGTATTTCTCGATGTCAGTAAAGCTTTTGACCAGGTGTGGCATGAGGGTCTTGTCTACAAAATGATCAGAGACGGGTTCCCTGCCGATTTGATTTTGATGGTGAAATCCTTTCTTGACGGCAGATCCTATCAAACCAAAGTTGAAAAAGATCTTTCCACACCCCTTGTTGTAAAGGCCGGTGTCCCTCAGGGTTCTGTCCTCGGGCATGTGCTATTTAATTACTTTGTACATGATTTCCCGAAACCCGATAATTGTAATCTGTATTTTTATGCGGATGATGCTGCCATTCTGACATGGGCACACCAGCCGGCTC
Organism: Rhysida immarginata; assembly: GCA_023313115.1. Taxonomy (NCBI): domain Eukaryota; kingdom Metazoa; phylum Arthropoda; class Chilopoda; order Scolopendromorpha; family Scolopendridae; genus Rhysida; species Rhysida immarginata. The sequence goes on from JAHWFO010020355.1 coordinate 867,837, forward strand.
ACGTTATCACTCGGCTGCAGTGCGCCTTGAAGCAGTTCGATGACTAGTTTAACTGCTGGAAGTTGCACCTTAACGTCGGAAAATGCAAGGCTTTGTACCTCAATAGGAAGCTCAAGCATCCCCCAGATTCTCTTGTTCTGTTCAATAAGAAACTGAACTGGGTGGACAACTACAAGTATCTGGGAGTTATCATTCACTCCAGACTCTCATGGAACCAGCATATGTCCTATGCTCTGAACAAAGCGAAGAGGGCTAAGTACAGTATCATAGCTCTCATGGGTCGCAACAGCGCCCTCAGCATTGACAACAAGCTACTTCTGTACAAATCGATTATCCGGACCACACTCCTCTATGGCAAGCCTGCGTGGGCGACTATCTGTAAAACCAGATGGAGTGAACTACAGTTATTCCAGAATGTTACCCTGAGGACCGTTGCCCAGCTGGACAGAAGGACGGGGAAAAACCAATCCATCCACTTGGATTTAAACATGGCCCATATCGGAAAGTTTATACAGGATCTCCTTTTGATTATGATACAGAAGATGAAGACTCACGACAATAAGCTTGTGAAAGGGATACTGAAGAACTCAATGAATATGAACTTGCATACGAAGTATCGTAAACCGAGGCACGTTCTTGACATCAATTTTGATGATATTAGCAACGTCTGTTTCCCAGACTACTGGAAGATGTGATAATTTTATTTCTCCTTGTATTTTTTTATTATTTTTTTTTATTTCGTTTGTTTTTTGTTTCTGACAATCGTCAATCTTATTTTCTTTTTTGTATAATATGGAAGACCGCTTGGGTTGGTTAGGCTTCTTGACTACCTCAGTGTATTTCATTTGGAGTTTATTCTGGTTAGATGAGCTTTGTGAAAGCGCTGCTTTCGTCACATCCTTTTCGTGAAAGCGATGCTTTTTTTGTTTATGCTGTTCGATTGTCGTAGAGTCTCATTAAAAACTTCTCATAGGTACGGTAATCATTTGGATTCGAAGCTCGTCATTATCAAGGTTGTTATTCTTCTCCATTCAGGTTAGTTTTTTGTTACTTCATTTATTTTACTTTATTAAAATTAAAATTATTAAAATTAACGTTTATATTAAGTACCGAATTTATTTCAGAATGGCTAACGACTGGGAAAAGTCAGGGAATTTTACAAAATCAGCAAAAAATGCGAGATTGGATATACAAATTTGAAAAATGTCAAAAATGTTATATCAAAATAGATTTTTTGGCGCTGGTGGTCAGAGAAAATTACGTGATAAACCAAGAAAAGTGAGGGAAATTTACGATATCGTTTTGCTAGAAACCCTGTTATTTAGAATAGCCCTCAACGCCAGGTCTCAAACGCCAGCTCTCAATTAACTGCCAAGGTGTCTAGACCATTGAGACAATAGATGCCCGGAGCTGTATTCAAGATAATACGGTAATTGATATTCGATGGAAGCCTTCAGAAAGTCCGAATAGTGGCTGTGTCACGGAAATTTGATGAGAGTTTAAAGATTAAAAAAAGTTCCGCGACGAGAATCATTATTAACAGCAAGTGGAAAGCGAGAGGAAAAAAGCTAACCTCGGGAAACGAGAATGGATCGGTCGGGAGAATCGCGAGCGGTGCGAGACCGAACCATGAGAGGAGAGGGGGAGCGCGGAAAGAGACAGAGAGAATCTGGTTACCGATGAAAGAGGACGAACGGGAGAGCGTGTCTGGCTGGAATTCTAGAAGGTATCAGAGCAAAAGCCATTTGGAAGACTAAGGATGCACAGTCTCCTCGAACATTGGTTAATAACAGCGAAATTAACGAAATACAGAAATTAACCAAGAAGTTACGATTTGTGTTTTCCTCATTTAAGCGGACGTCGCTTCGAAACTGAGCAGCCGGAACCGATGCGAGAAGTACGGCGAACATGGGAGTGCTTCAGGCTGCCCCATCGCAGCTCGGTAAGGCTTCAGGACTTCGTCAAATACCGTCATACCGGTAACAATATTTTGACTTGCTATGCCCTTCGTACAATTAGAGTATCCTTGCTGAATTCTTACCTGTCAAATGTTACATGCTGTCATATCGAGATCACTCGGGACAGTCGTGAAATTTTTATAAAATTAAAGTTCAAATAATACAGTGCTACAGTACACGGTGTATTTCCGTTCAGGTTTCTTAACGGCGGTCTGAAAGAAAATAAAAAAGAGAAGAAATAGAATCCGCATCAAGGAAAGTGTGCCTTGCTTCTCATTGTGTTTTTTTTTCTTCTAAGATAATCGAGGGAATTGCGTAATTGCTTAGCCCTTAAAGTGTTTCTGCTTATTAAGAAACTATTGGAAATATTTTCACAGCTTTTGCGCTGGAATGGAATATCTTATGAGATCAAGTTTTGTTATAATTAAGTTTTCTCTAGTTGTTTATCTATTTTTCTATTGCTTATTAAGGGTCTATTGTCAAGAATAAAATAATTGTCCTTTAATCTTTACTGAAATCTCAGAAGAGGAAATATTTTATCTGTGGGATTCATTCTTTGGAAAAGCGCCCTGACTGCTTATTGTGGGGCGTGCATATATCTTTCTAAAATATATATAAAGAAGGATGTTTGTTTGTTTGAGGGTTTGTGGGTTTGTTTGTGGGTTTGTGGGTTTCTTTGTGGGTTTATTTGTTTATTTATACAAATCTGCAGTTTTTTTCCGATCTAGATAAAATTTCGCATACATGACCTTCAAAGCTTGAGGAAGGTCACTATCCACCTCAGATTTCGAACAAATAATAATTATTGATAAAAAATCGATATTCATGGTTATGGCAGGGCATATTAATGAGAAATATCTCATGACCAACAATGCAAGACAGTTTTGCAACAATAGGTATCAACAATGGTATCAACACGCAATTCACAAACACTCTGCACGGACCAACAATGCAAATAAAAGTTTGTGCAACAATAGGTATCAACAATGGTGTCAACACGCAATGCACCAACACTATGCAAGGACCAACAATATATGTCTCATGACCAACAATGCAAGGCAAAGTTTGTGCAATATAGAATACAATGCATAGAATTCCTGTTATTCAGGCTTTTCTTAGAAAAAAGAATTCTTAGTACTTCACAATATCTTGAAAATCTTTAAAAATGATCATTAACTGGAGATAATGAGTTAGCAGACCAGTGGCGGCTCGTCCATAGGCACTGCGGCACTGCAGCACCCCCAGTTTCACTTTCGATATCGATAAAATTCAATATAAAGTGCGATTTTTTTCTTTAATACTATTCTTATACATGTATATTACATGACCCTTAAGCGTAATGTCACTAGCTATTCCCTAATTCGTGAAAGAATTACAATTTTCTGACGCAGCACCACCAGAAATTTTAGCTACGAGCCGCCACCATAGCAGACTATTGAGAAAGTGAAAGACGATAGAGGAAGCACTCCTTTAGCTCCGTTCTGTATTGAACAAATGGTAAGCAAGTAAATAGAAAAATCGGCGACCGCTAGACTACACAAAGTGTGAATGGCCAATTTTTGCTTCAAGACATCGAAAGAAGAAAGGAAATTGCAACAACATTAAGTGTACATCTAAAGGAAGATTACGTGAGTAAAAAATTATTTAGACTAGAAGGCATCCTTGGAGAGGTCCATCCATTGTGAGCCTTTAAAAATTTTTTTTCGGTAAATCAAGTCCCGGTATATCACCTAGAATGGATTGTTTCATAGAAGAGGTAAATTCCTGTCTTTCGGATTTTTTTTAGAATGGATAGTCCCTTAGTTTTATGTAAAGGGATAATTACGCTTGTAGGTAAACAGAACAACCTCAAAAAGCTAAATTAAACCTCCAAATTGGTTAAATAATAACTCAATCGCTACAATATAGAGCGAAGGGACTATCCATTCTGAGAAAAATCTGAAAGACAGGGTTTACCTCTTCACTGAAAAAATCCATTCTATGTGATATACCGGGACTTGATTTATCGAAAAAAAAAATTTTTAAAGGCTCACAATGGATGGACCTCTCCAAGGATGCCTTCTAGTCTAAATAATTTTTTACTCACGTAATCTTACTTTAGATGTACACTTGATGTTGTTGCAATTTCCTTTCTTCTTTCGATATCTTGAAGCAAAAATTGGCCATTCATCAGTTTGTTTAGTCTAGCGGTCGCCGATTCTTCTATTTACTTGCTTACCATTTGCTCAGTACAGCACGGAGCTAAAGGAGTGCTTCCTCTATCGTCTTTCACTCTTTCACAATAGTCCGCTACCTCATTATCTCCAGTTACTGATCATTTTTAAAGATTTTCAAGAAATTGTTAAGTACTAAGAATTCTCTTTTCTAAGAAAAGCCTGAATAACAGGAATTCTATGCATTGAATTCTATATTGCACAAACTTTGCCTTGCATTGTTGGTCATGAGACATATATTGTTGATCCGTGCAGAGTGTTTGTGAATTGCGTGTTGATACCATTGTATATACTTATTGTTGCTAAAACTTTTTCTTGCTTTGTTGGTCATGAGATATTTCTAATTAATATGCCCTTCCATAATCATGAATATCGATTTTTTATTGATAATTATTATTTTTTCGAAATCTGAGGTAGACAGTGGCCTTCCTCATGCTTTGAAGGTCATGTATGGGAAATTTTATCAAGATCGGAATAAAACTGTAGATTTGTATAACAAACAAACCCACAAACAAACAAACATCCTTCTTTATATATATATAAAGATTCACTCCTTAGTGATTGTCGCTCTTGACGTTCCAGTCCACACATCTGTGGTGATTGTCCAACGATATGTGTGATTCGAATTTCTTCAACGAATTAAATATTTCTTCGGTTTTACTTTTCCTCGTTTAGGGTTTGTAGAGGAGCGCGATGACAAAATTGGCAATATACCTTTCCAAACGCTAATAATCATAATTTCCTTTGTTTAAAATCTCCTGAGGCGAATCTAGAAGGCGCATAGTCACGTTCATGAACGTATCACGTCGCAACATCTGTGTGTCAGGATCCTCAGGTTCGATCGAGGACCGGAATCAAATATAATATCCATTTTATTATTTCCTTACCAGCAAAATTTCGCAGCTTGAGTACAATGCGAAAATACAACACGAGAAAACGATAGCCCAGTGAAAACTCCAGGGCTAGATGGATGAGTCGAAGACCTGATTCATTAATTACTGGAAAACCTGCGTGCCTAAAGGGGATTACTTCAAAGACGGAAAGTCCATATTTTTTCTTGCGAGGTGTCATCCACGCTAACCTGCCAATAGGCTGCTTTCAAATCCAAGGCAGAAAAGATTCGAGCGTGATGTAATTTTCGCAAAATAATGTTTTTTGGAACGGGATAGCAGGCCATATTTTTAATCAGCTTATTAAGGGATCGGGCATCTAACAAGAAGCGATGTTCCCGGCCGCCTTTCTATTAAGGAACATGAGAGCGACCATGGACTTTCCACTCGCTGAATACACCCTCTTTTTCAATCTCATGCACTGAGGTTTCTAAGATTTTCATTTCAGCTGGGGATTGCGATAAGATCTCATTCTTAAGGCAGGACATTGTTATGAAAATATCCGGGGAACTTTTCAAAGGGGGGAATCATTTTACGTGCAGCAGAGGACAACAATGCGTTGTGTTGCATCTGGAAATGTTCTCAAACCGATTTAGCCAAGTCGGGGAGGAATACATATGGCAGTTTAAGTTTTAACGTCCACATCGCCTCTAATCATTGCAACACATCGAGTCCAATAAGGCTCTCGCAAGATGTGTTGTTTCACACCCAAAAGGTTAATGAAAAGGGCGACACGCATGCCCTTTGATTTTCACTTCTGACACTATTACTTACTTCGGTTAAGTTCATATTTTTTTTTCAAGTTCTTCACAGCAAAGGCTTTAATATCTCCGCATACCGTGTGCAGATTATCAACATGTTGTACCCTGAATAGACAAGGAAAGCAAGTGTGATCTCTTGTACGGTTAGTCGCAATTCCTAAATACTGTGTAGGAGAGTTTGTATCTTCCTGTTTTCCAATGGTGTTTTTCAATCCTGTAATTATTGTATCTTGCGTTTGTGGAGTTTCTAGGTCAATGGCCATTTTGCAGTAGGCCGGAAGTGCTTCCTTCCTTGCCAGAATATGTATCCATTTTGATTCTGGACCAGAGTCTATTTCTTTTGAAGCAATTGTGTTATCAACTGACCCTCTTTTTCTTCTGTTTTGAAAAGGTCGAATTTGTAAATCGACATGCCTCGATGCTAGGGCTCAAGAGAGGCCTTGTGTTTTCGTGGCTTTACCCAGATGTCTATCTTAAGCGTCCCGTTTTCTACCGCTGCAGCTTCTTCAAGTAATCCACGCTTTGGTCCCCCTTCACCCTTATATGGAGAACACTGTTTTCTAAGGCCAGATCATTTAATTCACATTGGGATTACTTAAAGTCCAGGAGATTGGCCGATTCTTTTAGCTGAACCCAAAATACCAAAAGAGGCTTGTTACACCATTGGTATGTTCGAAATACCCGTCTTAACCATTAGCATTCAGATATATCGCTTCCTAACATTTTCCCAGTTTACCTTTGACTTCGGTCCATTCAGTTAACCCTTTTTAGTTTGAAACATCCAGGGTCGCAGAGCATATCCTACGAAAAGCAAGAAAACGCTTTTCAAGTGACCTGAGTCTATTTCCCATCGCTTTGCTATGCCCTCTACTTGCCTCACAAGCGTTTGACGTCCATTCCTAAATGATATTCTCTGAAGGGTCACGTTTTTCAGGAACGGTGCTAACTTCAAATGGCCCTCCAGTTGTAGCTCTCTGTCTATAGTTTTTAAATGAGGAAAAGCCTTCTCTTGCCAGATCAATGTGATCTTTCAATAGTGTAGATACAACCTCGAGGTTTTGCCATTAAAAGACTTGGTTAGGAATAGCTCGCCAGCATCTTTGTTCTGCCAGCTGAGTTTTGAAATCGCCTATTAGCTCAGACGACACCAATGATGGCGAGACCCCGATTCCGATCTCACGGAAAGAGTAAGGATATATTAGGTGCACGGGATAGCGCCGTTGTAAGTGGGTTGCAATAAATTGATCCTTATCGTCGAGATGCATCCTGTGTAAAGAAGTATATAAAAAACATAAAATAGATCAACATCTCAAAGCCTTCGGTGAACGAACACTACTTAAAGGTGGACCTAGGTCGGGAAATAACTGATATAACATGAGATTTATTTGGGAAAAAACGTTCACCCTTTTATTGCATGTGGGGCAGTAGTGATGCTGGAAACCGTCTCCGAAGAACCGGATAAGTAATCGACCTACAGCTATCGTAACCATTGGGAAAAATCCAGTCCTATCTCCCTAACGGTACAAAGCAGTGTAGATAAATCCCTGCAATATTTGAAAACTATCTGATCCAATAATCCGTACAAGCAAAGCGAATAGGAGAAGTAACTTATATTATTTCACACCCCAAATCACAATCTTATTTATTCTGAATTAAATAGGCAACATAAAATGAAAGGAATACAAGCAAGAGATTACTTTGCAAATAAAGGAGATAACTTAATCAATAACACATTCAGAGCTAACTTAGAGATTAATTACACAGAGCATGTCTGCAGGAATTTTATTAATATTTGATGAAAGCCTTCAAAAAATCCAAAAGGTGGCTGAGTTGCGATCCGAAGAAAGTTCAGGACGTAGACTATTCGATGTGATATCAAAGGTCCGAAATTGTCGGTAACCTACGTGTCATATGTAATGGAAGAGGTGTTGGGGTGTCAGAGGGATCATCAAGGTTTTGGTTTCCTGCGTAGCTTCGGCACATCAGAAATAAAGAAACATTCGTGGCGTCAGGTCAAAAAACGGAGTGACTGTAGATGAAACAAAACATGGTCAGATAGAGGAAAGATGAAAGAACGTACAGCAAGTTATAACCCCTAAAAAAGGAACAATAACAAGAAAACTACAAAGCTAATAATAATCTGGACACAGGAATCAATAGATAGGAATTAATAGAGTTAGTAAAGTAAGGGCCATACTACCTTCGATAAACGGTCGGTGTTTGTAGTTGGATGTCGTGCTCAGTTGGTCACTTTTTGTGTGTCATCGCGATGACCAAGTACCTGGAAATAAGGAAGAATGACGAATGACGAATCTGTAGGTAGGGCCTCAGCTTGCGAAATGTCACTATGGAATAATGGGTTGTCTGCTGCTCGGGAAAGAACAAATTCGATAAGGAGCTGTGGATTACCCTCGGGTACATTTAACTCATTCAGAAACTGTTACTTTAACAAATAAATGTTCAAAGAGATTCACCAAGTACATAATACCATCGCTCTTGACTTTCCAGTCCATACATCTGTGGTGATTTTCCAATGATATGTGCAATTTGAATTTCCCCAAAGAAATAAATATTTCTTTTTTTTTACTTTTCCTCATTGATGGTTTTCGGAGAAGCTCGATGTCCAGAAGGGCGATCTTCTTGTGATTTTCATTTTTGAGGCGAAGCTCTAGCTGGCAACATCTCTGTCTCATGGATCCTTAGGCTTGATCAAGTACCAGAGGCAAATCTAAAATCCATTTTATTATTTCTTACTAGCAAAATTCCGCAGCTCGAGCGCAATTCGAAAAGACAACACGGCAAACCGACATGCACGAGAATTTTTACTAAGGATGCACGAAATTAAAACGTAAATGTTTAGTATTTAAAGAGCATATAGCACTACAACAATCAAACAGTATAATCGCAATATTGTTTATTTAAATTTCGGCATAAATACTAACAATGTTTGTGTTCAAAACTATATTTTTAACGTCGAAGCTGGAAATATAATAAATCTAAATTAAAAAATACATAGAAAAAATATAAAGATTGTTTTTTTGTTTACTGACTAAGATAAAGGCGATCTCACGAACTTGGGGTAAACAATGCAATGCTCACAGAAGGCGTCGCGTAAGCCTTTAATGGCTCATGAGGGCCACTGTATTTTTATAAATTTCCGAAATTCCCAGAAAATCAATAATGTAAATACTGTCGAAGTCCAATATTCAGCAAGAAAAGGTTAATCTCTAAATATTGCTCTGGAAAGCTAATTTAAGTCCAAAACAGGGTGTAATGCATTACTTAACAAAATTATTAGAGTACGCCTCGAGTGTCACAATAAGGATATATAAACACCCAAGAAGAAAGCAACTACGCATTATTCAAAAAAGAGTAGACATTTTCTACTCTCGGAATAAATTGAAGCGCGCTTATTGTTATGCCACAGCAATTCCATCTGGGGAACAAATTTCTTCGACAGGTGGGCCAAAATGCCACACACATCGTCGAATCACGAAGAAAAAACGGTAAACTGAAATGGTTATATCATCTTTTAATGGTTTTATCTATGTATATAAGGCACAATGTAAGGATGTTTCTCCGGTATTAACATACAACTTGGAAGCAAATTATAAAGTTGAAATTTAACACAGCTGAGCGCTTAGCCAGCCTTCTGATTGGCTAATAGCAGATTCTGGCACCAAGCCATTTTTTTTCTTTTATTGCACCATAGTCTTTTAATCCCCTGGTCTGTGCACAGCATTGTTTTATTCCAACAATTGGATTGCTGTATTTACTGAAAAGTCGTTTTATGCCCTCTCTTGAATGAATTTAGCTACAGCTCAAACATAACGTGGCCTTCGAGATATTAGGCCTCCGCATCGGGCTAGAAATTGCCTGCCGAGGCAGTTTCAATTTTTGACCACTAGTTGGCGCTCTTCAGGGATAAACAACTACTTTTTACCTCATCGCTATGCTAATTTATCCGACTTTATATCGCAAAATTCTGGCCCTCACGACAAAATTAGGTCTAATAAAGAAAACTATCTTTCATGGAAATGATTTTATAGGGAAATTCTTGTTATATGCTCAAATCGACAGTGGAATAAAAATTCTATAAACATGTGAAAAAAAAAAACAAACCAACTCTCATCCATCCCTGCCTGTACTTATGGGAGGTTCTCCTTGTTATAAAAGAACATTATCACTTTAAAACTTTAGTGAAAAATCATTACTTAACTGAATTTCCTTTATTCGTTTACATTTATGTATATCTTTATGTAATATTGATGAATTTGCCTTTACACCGGTTTATTGTATAATTTTCAGCAAGAGCAAATGATGCGATCCTTATGTGGTCTTGTTTTCTGCACTGAATGAAATTAATAAAACGAAATTCCAACATATTTTTAACATTTTTCAAACTTCACGCTCGCACATTTTAATGAAAACGAATTACTGTTTTGTGTTGTTGGTTTTTCTTTTGAATCGAATCTTAATAGAAATCGATCTGCATTTATCATAATGAGCAATATATTCGATGTAAGTGAAAAATCGGTTTAAAATCGGAAATTATTCACACATAAAATATTAAAATATAATGTTTTATCAAGAACAGATGAAGGGTGGGGGTGGGGGGGGGATTCACACACGTACCTTCATCTGTTCTTGGTTTTATCAATCATTTTAACATAACATACACATAATGCTAAGCTACTTTTCACCACACGTCGTCTGGAATGGTCTGAATGATATTTCGGCCGATTTGAGTCTATTGCGTTCAGACTCAAAAAACGTCTCCTGACGTTGGTTAACCGATTTCGAAAAAAACGATTACCCCGATTCGATATCATCAAGAACAGATGAAGAGGGAGGGGGTAATCGTTCGATTACCTACCTTCATCTGTTTTTTGATATCATGCTGTAGACGATTTATCGAACAAGATCGTCTGTACATTCAACTCGAGATTTATCGATTTTCTTGATACATCCAACAACAGGCTGCTGAATGTACATTCAACTCAAAAAACAAAACAGCTAAATACCAGTTAATGTAGGTTTCAGGCTGATGACAGCATAAAGCAAAACTGGATTTCAATAATTTCAAAATAAAGTACTTTTATTAAATGATTAATTTAATAACACTGAATCAGGGGCGTAGTTAAGGGAGGCAAAGGTGTGTAAAGTACACGGGCACAACGAATTAGTACTTTAAAAACAACGAAATATCTCAATGAGAGAATACAAAAAAATATAAATTACAAATACAAATAATCAATGAAAAAGCAAAATACAAATTAATAAAAAAAACTGCGTTCGAAGTGTTTGTTTTTCCACTAAATTCACGAAATAATTTTATCAACGTCTGTAGCTTCCATAGATTTAGCTTGAATCCACCCTTGTTTCATCCCTGATGTTCCCCCTCTAGCGTTAAAAAGTTAAAGTTCCGCTCGCACGGAGGAAAGCATTGAAATGAGAGGCGATGCGGAGGCCTAATATCTCGAAGGCCACGAACATAACAATGCATTTTAACGATCGCACAACGTAACGAAACTGTCAGGTAATGTTACGTTTTGTTGCTGAATACGTAATAGTAGCTGACAGTTTTGTTACGTTGCGATCGTTAAAATGCATTATGTTTGAGCTGTAGCCAAATTCATTCAAGAGAGGGGGCAAAAAACGACTTTTCAGTAAATACAGCAATCCAATTGTTGGACTAAAACAATGGAATTCAGTGCCTGTGCACAGACCAGGGGATTAAAAGCAATGACGTATATTAAATATAGACTCCGAATCCTATTGTTGTAACTTGAAGCAAATTGGGCAGCTCCATGCCCAGAACTGTCATGGCCGAAAGTGAGTGAAGATGATGCAAAACACATGGCTAAACACGAGAGTAGCTGATTAATAATTCTTTCACACGCCGATCACGGAGTGAGAAGTTTATCTTTTCGTTTACTTTGTATTTGAAGTATTTTATTATATTTTATAAACAATTTTTCGATCATGGTTTCTATTTCAATTTCGTTTCGATTGTCTTTTAGTAACGTATTTTCATTTTAGTTACGTATTTTTGATTTATTTTTGTGGAAAATGATTCCTGATACTTTTTCTTGTCTGTTTGTACAGTTGTAGGCAGAACAACTTTGAATAATGGTTTTGAATTAATTATTCCTCGGGCCCAAAATCTTCATAAAGAAAGCAGCCAGACAAGTAATTATTCCACGGCTCACTCCTGCCCAGAACTATCATGGCTCAATTTGCTTCACTTTTTGCCGCTGTTAACAATAGGATTCGGAGTCTATCTTTAATATACGTCATTGGCTTGCCTTAATGATTCACGTTTTAAGGGGGATAATTATAAAAAGTAATAAAAAATAATAAATAAATAAATAAATAAATAAATAAATAAAAGTCATTATTATTCTTTTTATTAAAATTTTTTGAAAGATGCACAAAACTATTCTAAAACAATTAAGAGAATGCAACTTCTAAGATGTGTAGCTGCTGAAAAGGTATGGTTAAACCACAAGATCCAGAGTCCTAAGTGGAATTATCGATTATGGAAAAAAGAGAAGTTATTTCTCAGACATGACTTTATATCAAACTTCTCGTACAAGAATTATCATCTGTACTCGCCTTTTTTTTTATTAATCATTCTACTCAGGGCTCTAGATCTTGCGATTTGATTATACTTTCCCTTTTTGAAGTAACTTCCTTTATTGAAGTTATAGATAATGTTTATTTACATATAGGGTGAATTTTAAGTAACCGAGAAACTGCAGGGAGTGATTCCTGGCTGGAAATGGAGTAAAAAAAGGCGACAGGTGTCCAGAAGTGGACATTGCGTGTGGCAATCATCCCGGCAGAGAGTAATGGCTTTTCAGATGCCCTCAGAAGTAAAAATCCAACAGGTTTAAGTCCTGTAATCGAGCCTCTGCTTGCTATCCACGGTGTGGGGGAAGATGTTCTTGAAGTGTTGGCGAACAATAATGAGGCATTGGAGTGCCGCTCCACTGTCAACACCACCTAGATAGAAGGCCTGCGCACAGAAATGTCATGCATTGTTACATCATCATAAAACGTCCATATATAGGGCTTATTATTGGTAGAAATACGATTAACAATAGCCGCTTTAGTGTGATATAACAATGTGTGACGTTGCTGTGCGCAGGACTTCTGTCTAAGTGGTGTTGCCACTGTGCCTTCTACCGTGGCAACAATGTATTTCCGGACACATGTTGATATGACATTTTAACCCTATTTCCAGTCAGGAACCATTCCCTCCAGTTTGTCGGTGTACTTAAAACCCACCCTGTATATTAAAAAAATATAAATATCTCAACCGATTGTGTGAGAGAGCAGTCCTTGCTGCTAAACTGGTATTGTCAATATGAACAACTACATTCAGGACATGATTCCACGCTCTGTAACTGAATACAACTCTGTTGAAACAATTACATGTTGATGAGGGATGCTGATGAGGCTGTAGACAAAGTTCCTCAATTCTGTGAATCCATCTAAGAAGTATAGTTTAATATAGACAGAAATATTTCAATACTCAAACCCTTTTTTTGAAATTCTAAAATGTTAAGGATGCAATGTCAAAATTTCCTGGGCAAATCCAATTGGACACAAAATTTTAGTGCAAACTTTTTAAAGATTTCTTTTCGTTTTTCCAAAGTGAATATTTACTGTACTAGCTCTAAGGATTCTTCATATGTTCTTATTTATATTTATATTCAGATATTGCAAAATTTCATCAAACAAACAGCATGAGCACCGCCGGGCTTATCAGCTAGTATACCATAAATACCGTAAATGCTCATTTAATCGCCGGTCTCGAAATAACACAGGTTTCGATTAAACGCCGGGGGAAAAATAAATTTTTGCAAATAAACGCCGGTCTCGAATAAACGCCGGGTGCAAGGGGATCCGACAACAATAGCGAAATGTCGGATACTTTGTAAGTTTGATTTAAATAAATGATATATGCTTTTAGTTCGTAAGTTCAGTTTCTTGTCTGTTATTACTGTAAAGTCATTATAAAAAATTACCGTAGATCAGTAATAATTACTCCAGTTTATAGCGGATTGTCGGATTTTTAATATATCACTGCACGTCGTACGATCAAGCTGCTCTTATCTCGGGGATTTCCTCGAGAAGATGTGTGTGAGAATACTTTGAAAATTCGGCGATCGGCTATTATATCGCGATAAACTGGTATAAAATTTTATATTTAAGTGCGGTAACAATAAATAAACGCCGGTTTCATATAAAGGCCGGTCTCGATTAAACGGCGGGGGAAATATTTTTTTTGTCAATAAACGCCGGGGAGTTTATTTGAGCATTTACGGTAAACAGGTTCAAGCAGAAGACAGATCTAAACCAGAATAAACGTTCATTTTGGTTATAAAAAAATTATAATTCGGAAAATCAGATTTAGAAAAACCATATATTACCAGCTGTCATTCGGCCAAGAAAGAGATCATACAAATTCTACGTATTATGGACGACCAGATGACTCTTAATTTCGTGGTGACAGTGAAGTATTGTCAATCATTTGTCAAGGGAAAGTACAATGAAACCTCTATTCTCGACCACCTCTTTAACACGACCCCCTCTTAACTCGACCACTTTTCCTTGGCACGGAATTAATGGCTCATAGGTATAATGCATTTTTTCCCTCTTTAAGCCGACCACCTCTTTACTCGACCAACAACCACCCATTTCAGGCACCAACCATCAATATACCATCTTTAAACCGACCAGTAGACATGGCAAAATCAAGTCAAGATTGCCATGTTTACTGGTCGGTTTAAAGAGGGAACATCAATGATTGGTGCCTGAAATGGGTGGTCGTTGGTCTTGGGATTGAAGCGTTAATAATGCCACTTCCTCTAATTTAAAGAGTATGCTCATTTTTTTGAAGGAGGAGTAGGAAACTGAGCATTGTTCAATCTGTTTCTTTGCTTTGTGTATCAGTGGCATTCACTCACACCGCTGCTTTATCTTACAGTTAGGAAGAGCTCAACATGTGATTGCAGTTGAGAATGCACGTGTTGGGCTCACTTTAAATCACTTTCACTCTTCACATCACATTTCAATTTCTTGCCTGCTATTGTCACCATATCATAAAGAAAACTTTGTTTTTTATCGCTACAAGACCAAGTCAAAACTTGCTGCATTTGTTTGAAGAGGTGAAAAAAGAATATCAACAAGTTATAGTACGTAAAATGTTGAGCAGAAAAAAATAAACTTCAATGTTGCAGTTTTTCAACAAAGAATCGGGGAAATTTTTGATCCAATAATTGGGATCACTTTTATTGCTATGTAATTTTACATGTATTAGGTATTAATATTTTGTTTTCACGTATTGTTTATTTTGAATAGCCACATTACTGCATAAAGTTATGAAAATTTCATTCAAATTCATTAATAAAACTTTAGTCCATTATGCAAATCACTAAAATAATAAATGAAACCAAAAGAGTAAGCTTTGTATATCATCAGATTATCTTTATATATAAAAATTCAGGCTCAGGGTGCGTCTGTAAATGTTCTAAAAACTTTTGAACCACTTATCCGATTAAGCTAATATTTGCAACATGTATTCCTTAGGTCAAGAGTAAGGTTTACATGTCCCTAAAGTAGGGGGTGAAGGGGTAAAAATCATATATCTTGGTTTATGTTTGTTTGTTTACTCAAGAGATGGCTTCAGAGTTTGTTTATCTTTTCCTTGAAACCGAAACTGGACTAACAGAAAAAACTTTCGTTTTCCTCCGGATGTGTAGTATTGTTTGCATATTTCAAGGTAGGAAACGCAAGTATTTTGCTGTCCTGCTTCTGCGCAGTTACTCCAGTTTCTGTTTCAATGGAAAGGTCTATATAAAAATTCAGGGTGCGTCTGTAAATGTTCTCAAAACTTTTGAACCACTTATCCTTTTGAGCTCATACTTGCACCAGATGTTCGTTCGGTTCAGGGTAAGGTTTACATGTGCCGAGTGTCAGGTTGGCCCAATGGGGAAAGAGTAAAAATATTCTTTGGCTTGATCTGTCTGTCTGACATGAGCCTGCGATATGCGCGGGCCAACAATGGACGAGGTCAAAAATGCTAACACCGAGTTGAGTTAGTGAAGAAAACCATTGTTGCTACGACAGTCAACAATAAGTTAACAATCGAGCAATAATCATTGCTTCACGAACCCAACTCGGTATTTGCATTTTTGACCTCGCCCAATGCATGTCATGTCCTACAATGCAGAGTAAAGTTTCTGCAACAGTAGGCCATGAAAAATTAATTTGGCTATGGTCATGGATGAAGAAATACAGGATGGGAAACTCCATTGTTTAAAGCGTGATTTTTTCTTTCACTGGCGCTCTCTGGCTATTTGAGTGGGCATTACTCTTTGTCTAGCAGACAACTTTACTTTTCTTTATTGGCCTCGATGGCTCAGTGGTTGCGTGATCTCCTCTGAAGATCGCCTGATAATGGAAACGACATACATTGTTACATCATCATTAGTCGACCAAATTTAGGGCTTATTATTGGTAGAAATAGGATAAACAATGGTCGACTAATGATGATGTAACAGTGTATAACGTTTCCGTTATCAGGCCTTCTGTCTAGGTGGTGTTGCTCTGATGCCCGTAGATGTGGCTTCGATCCCGGCCGAGGACGACGAGGATTTTTGCAGGGGTAAAACACTATTATATGTATAAAAGAAAGAGCGAAAGACGTATACACTCACTCATTCATTCGTTCATTACGAAATCTCCAGAACTATGAAGCCTACAAACTTGTAATTTGGCAGGTATATTTCTCTCGGCTTCTAGGTGAGGGTGATAGAGGGATAAAATCTCTTTCATTTTTTTCTCTGGGGCATTGTTTTTGAGATAAAAAAGTTGAAATCCTACCTGCAGGAATCAGTTGTTTGGAATCTGCGGAGACACTTAAAGATATTGGTATACACGAGACACCAGTGGAATCCGATGAAGAGCTGGTAGCCGGAATCGCCATAGCTGCGGACCAGATTCGCGAAGAACCAGAGGGAGTGAATTAGAACACTTATTATTGATGAAAATAGGAAGGATAATTCCACAGCCTGAGTTCGAACCAGGAACCTTCTGCTCACCGTGCAGACGCGCCAACCAATTGCGCCACTGTGGACATTGAAGCATTAACGTTATGTACATGTCCTTAGGGCTGGGTGGAGCAGTACCCAGTTCGTAGATTTTTATTTATTCTATAAAAATTTTGTATTACGAAAAATTCTAATAAAAAGCAATTCATTATACGTATAATCGTTCTGCGTATTGTAACTTTTAAAGTTTTGAACCCAATTTTATCAATGAAGACAAAGAGATAGAGAGTGGGTCTTGAAGACATTCCTATTCTACTTTTTGAAGGTCTTTAAGAATCCGAAATCAAATTTCAGAAATTCAAAATTCAAAATTCAGGAGTGCACAAGCAAAGTCTTGGGGGCAGCACTCCTACGGAGGCAGAGTCTGTGAGTATTTATTGATAAATATTGTATTTTTGAAATTCTGACTTCGGATTCTTAAACAAAAAAAAAATTAGAATGGGAATGTTTGTAAGACACGCACCCTATCTCTTTGACTTCATCGATAAAACTGGGTTCAAAACTTTAAAAGTTCTACACTTTCAGGGCCTCTATCTCCTAAACGGTTGGATCAATTGAAAAAACACCAAAAATAAAACATTTCTTGAAAACTGTGTACAATCTGAATATAAGATTAAAAATAGGTTCAAAGTAACCCCCCCCCCCCCAACTAATGAATTTCCCCCACGAAATAACTCACTATTGATTATGGACATTTTTTCATACAATGCTTAATTTCCGAAATACCTGCCATGTTACCAGACTTTTTGACACCCTGTATATCACACAACTTGGAATAACGTGTCATGAATGAATATAAATTAAAATTATTGATAGTCTAAATTGGTTCAAAAGCACCTGGAATTTAGTGGAACCATTGTGGTTCGCTGAAACTTTCTATGCTAATATGTGGCGTCTGTTGCACCAAAAAGTTTTTTTTTTTTTTTTTTTTCTACGATTGGGCCCGATCATAAATTTATATCTTTTGGGTGCTCCAGGTCATTTCGGACTCTACATTTAAAGACAGCTATAAAGATTTTCTTTATTCGGAGTGTGTATAAACAGTTAACAGAATGACAAAAGAAAGAATTTGCTTATAGAAACAGACTTTAACGAATAAAAATTTTAATAATTGAGATACATGTAATTAAATAAAAAAAAAAGTTTTTTTTTAAAACAGCATTGTTGTGAATTGCAAGACTTCAACTTTGTGTATTGTTGTAGCTCGCGAAGTTTTTTTGGAAATAAAAACAGAATTTTGGGGAGAGATTTCTCTTGGAGGCCGTAGAAGTCGTGCCCTTTTTTTCCCTCTTTCTTCAGGGGACGGACTAGGGAGATACAAGAAGTCACCATGAAGCTCGAGCAAAACCAGATGATTCTTTGTCCGTAGAGGAAAGGCCGAAAGAAAATTAAGATGAGGATAATCGATTCGAAATTCTCACAACAAAGGAAAACTCCACCAAAGAGATAAATATGAATGATAAAAGAAGAAATCCGGAAGTAAAGTCATCCAGCGCAATGACGTGACACAAGTCGTTCAAGTCTTGTTTACATAGTTTCCTCCTACCACGACGGAAGTCTACGAAGGTTATGGATCGTATACCAACTAAGATGGATACTATGGATGAGAAATCGACAAAATGAAGGTCGTATATAGTTGTTAAGGTTGACGGTCCCGATTAACATACTAACATTTCCCCCTAGCTGTGTAGCCTTATCCCGGTACCCCCCCCCTACTTACCCACCCCCCGTCAGTCTGATTCGACGCGACCTGATTAATAAATGTTATCTTTTCCATATAAACGGGAGGAAAAATGAACAGTAAAAAAAAAAAAGGCCAGTTGAATAACGATATAGAAAAAACAGACTTTTCAGTAAATTCCTCGTTTTCCGTCTTAAAGACATTCGAAAGTAATGAAAAAATGGCTCGACGTCTTCCTTACCTTGGATAGTTTCGTTCTGATCTAGGAAAAAAAAATCATACATTAAGTTAAAAAGAAAATAATCAAAGCTTTGGTTAATTAAATAAGTTTTCGATAAATAACATTTACGATATTTGAAAAGTTTTTTTTTTTCCTTTTAAGAGAGAAAAGTGAGGACTAAAATATATATAATACAAGCGGATAAAAATGAATTTGTGAACGGTAATTACCTTTATGAAACAGTGAAATTGCCGTCAGTCCTTGAACTTTAAATATAAAATTTCCTTTTTATTTGTTTCTGAGGAGAGCGGGCGCCAAAAGGTTTAGACACCTAAAAGTCTTAGATTAAAAGATTTATATTAAAGATTTACGCCAAAATTCTTGTACATTGACATGCGATTATTAATCTGGTATAGAGATGATTCTCTTCAATAAAGCCCCGTTCTTTAAATCAGACATATAGTGTTTTTTCAGTATCTTTTGTAGCTATTTTAAGATATATTCGGTGGCTGGAAAGGTGTTCTTGTCGAACTTGAATAATGATAAGTTTGAAGGCTTCTTGTTAATTTAAAGGAACGTAATTGAGAGGAATCGTCACAATAAGAGAAACGATTTTCCCGCACGCCTGGCCGTTACACATGTAATATATCAAAACACTTCGAATGATGCGTCATGAATTTATAGATCGTAATGATAATCCAAACTGGTTCAATGCTACGTGGTTTAATGGTATCATTATGGTTCATTGGAAGTTTCAATGCTAAGATATGACATGTTATACAAGGTGATTATAATTAAAGTCCCTTTGTAAAAATGCTATAAAAAAACAACCATGAGTCCGAATGACTTCAAATTTGGACTGAGCATTCTTGAAGAAGGGGCATTTGATATGGGATAAGAAAAAAATAGTTCCAAAATTTATCACTAGATGGCGCTGTAAGCGGCATAACGGAAGCGGATTCAGCTAGAAGTGACATTTTGAATTGAAATACGACGGCTTTGGCATGAGTTGTTTATGGCATGATGTTTTTTACATTAAAGTTGGTCAAGGAATGCAATTGACACTAAAACAAGTTAAACATGATTTTTTTTTTATTATACAGTACAGTATTAGCAAAAAATCAACTGTACCGGTCAATGAACATGATTGCTTCGGGTTTGATGATGGAAAACATGACTTTCAAGTCATTTAACAGTTGTGGCACTGTTAGTGCAAAGCCCATCCACCACGGCAAGGTCGTACCACATCGGATGGGAAAAATCGGTTTTTAATTGTCCTTGGGCCAAAAACCGCATAAAAAGCACATGATGATTCGGTTTTTAATTGTCCTTGGGCCAAAAACCGCATAAAAAGCACATAATGATTCGGTTTTTAATTGTCCTTGGGCCAAAAACCGCATAAAAAGCAACAATGGAAACGCCTATTAATTATCTCGGGACTTGCGCAAGACATGTGCAATATGCTGTCCACCATTTTCCTCCACAAGTTTTAACCGATAAACAGCATGTTCCACCACAGACCGGAGTGTCTCCGGGGTCACGTTGTGAACGTGGTGCGTAATCCGAGCCTTCAATTCCGCTAAATTTGCAACTGGGCCACTGAACACATGATTTTTAAGGTAACCCTAGAGCCAGAAGTCACAAGGATTGAGGTCCGGTGATCTTGCAGGCCAGGCTCTCGGAAAATGACGGCTGATAATTCTATCATCTCCGAAATGTGTCTTCAGCAGTTGCTTCACTGGCTTTGCAATTTGCGGAGGAGCGCCATCTTGCATGAAAATTATTCTATCCAAGCATGCATGCTGTTGAAGTGTTGGAATTACCTGGTTGCGTAAAAGACACGCATACCGTTGACCATTGACTGTACAGGTAACGGGACCCGCAGGACCCACTTCCTCGAAAAAAAATGGCCCTATAATCAATGATGCTGTCATCCCGCACCACACAGTTACCTTTGCAGAATGAAGCGGTATTGAAACACATGCGAAAGGATTTTCCGTTGCCCATATCCTGCAATTTTGTGTATTGACAACGCCGTGGAGATAAAAATGGGCTTCGTCTGTCCACAAGATGTTCCATGGCCATTCATTGTCCACTTCCATGCGAGCTAGAAATTCTAAAGCAAACGTGTGTCTAATTGGCAGGTCAGCAGGAAGTAACTCCTGAACATGGGTAATTTTATAGGGATAACAATGCAGGATATTGCGTAAAATTTTATTGACCGTGCTCACAGGCATGTCTAAAGTTCGGGCAATTCCCCGTGCACTGCACGTTTGCACACCACTGTTCGACCCTTCCTCTAATGCTTCAGCCACATCTTCTACTGACGTCAAAGCAACTGCTTTCCTCCCTCTGCCAGATTTCACTGCAAAAGAACCTGTCGCTTCGAATTTTTTAATCATACACCTCAGAGCCTTTGCAGACATCGGACCACATCCTTTTTTCATTCCCTTTAATACCCGAAATTTCTTTAAAGCTGCTAAGGCAGAGTCGCCATTCTTGTAAAAGAGCTTCACAAGCAGAGCGCGATCCTTCATTGACAGACCCATGGTAAGCTGCTGAGATACAAATATGACGAGAACGCCATGAGGCCTGCGTTTTTATAACACATGCAATGTCTCATGCGCATGCGTATCTTTCAATTTGCATAGTACAAATCCTCCTAGGCATAATATGCCGCTTACAGCGCCATCTAGTGATAAATTTTGGAACTATTTTTTTTCTTATCCATATCAAATGCCCCTTCTTCAAGAATGCTCAGTCCAAATTTGAAGACTCATGGTTGTTTTTTTATAGCATTTTTACAAAGGGACTTTAATTATAATCACCTTGTATATCAAACAACTTAGAATGACGTGTCATAAATGAATACAACGTAAAATTATTGATAGTTGAAAATGTTTTAAAGGCACCTGGTTAAGTAGAACCATTATGGTTCATTGGGACATTCAATGCTGAGATATGGCAAGTTATATATGAAACAACTTCGAGTGGTGTGTAATGAATGGCTACAACGTAAAATTAATGTTAGTCGAATTGGTTTGAAGGCACCTGCTTTAATGGTACCATTATGGTTCACTGGAACTTTAAATGCTAAGATATGGCATGTTTTATATCAAACAACTCGGAATGAATCTGTCATGAATGAATATAACGTAAAATTAATGATAGTCCAAATTGGTTCAATGCTACGTGGTTTAGTGGAACCATTGTGGTTCATTGGAACTTTCAATGCTAAAATATGGCAAGTAATATATCAAACACCTTGGAATGATATTTTATAAATTAATATAACGCAAAATTCTTGATAGTTAAAATTGGTTCAAAGGCACCTGGTGCATATCATACAGGGTGGGGCAATGTAACTTCCTTTTTTGAAATGTGCGCAATTCAGGCTGTAGTGGCTGCAGCGGGACAGGAGTAGTCTCATTCCACAGGCGTAGTTCTAAAGTTTTGTTCTATTCCAGTTCAGTCACTATGATGCGTCGGAACAGTGAAGTGCGAGCGTTTGCTGCAGAGGCCTGTTTTTCGAAAGGGTCACCTGTGATGGCAACCCAGCGCGCCTTTCGACGGTAGTTCAGTACACCCCGTTGGGCCGAAAATCAGTTGTTATATGGGTCACTACGTTCAGACAAACATCGAGTACGACAAGCCGAAGATCTGGATTCCCTCGGCCAATCAGATCACGTTTGAACATTGAGGCAGTGAGAGCTTCAATCTTGCGATCCCCATGGCATTCTGCGCGCAAACATGCGTTTGCCCTTGGACACTCCGATCGTTCAATGAGGCGAATTCTTCACGATGACCTTCATTACCATCCTTACAAGCTGGCGATTGTGCAGGAACTATCCGAATGCGACTTCAATTTCCGGGGGAAATCATGTGATGTACTTCTCAAAAACATTCCTGAGGACACAATTGTTTTTTTCAGTGATGAAGCCCATTTTAACTTAACTGGGTGAGTCAACAAACAGAACATGCGCTACTGGACCGACAACAACCCCCGAGAATTGCATCAAACGCCTTTTACATTTATCTAAAGTCACAGTGGTGTGTGCAATTTCCTCAGCTGGGGTTAATGGTTCTGGTTTGTCGAAGAAAATGAGGTAGCAGTGACAGTGAATTCTGACCAGTATGTGAACATGTTGGAGGAAATTTTTTACACGACTTCTTGAATTGAACTTAGGGGTCACTTGGTTCCAACAGGACGTAGCAACGGCTCACACTTCAAAGCCATCAATGGCTATTTTGATGGAACACTTCCCGGAGTACCTCATCTCATTAAGGGACGATTTGGAATGGTCAACCGCTCCCCCTATTTGACCCCTTGCAGTTTCTGTGTTTTTTGTTTTTTTTTTTGAAATGCCGCGGTTATGTTAACCGTGCAAGGACCCTGCAAGACCTGAAAGCCAACAACCGGGCAGAAATTGCCGAATACCCCATCCAATGGGCAACGCCAATAATCGGCTTATTCAGTGTATGGACCAGGGAGGGCGTCATCTACCTGATATGATTTTAAAGACTGTCTAAAACAAAACTTTAAATATGTACGTAAATTATAAATAAAATATATAAAACAAAATGGGTTTTGTTGCGTTTTGAAATCAGGAAGTTATGTTCCCCACCCTTTATATCAATAACTTGGAATGATGTGTCATGAATGATGTGTAAAGTTAATGATAGTCGAAATTGGATCAAAGGCACCTGGTTTAGTGGAACCATTATGGTTCATTGGAACTTTCAATTCTAAAATATTGCATATACTATATCAAACAACTTGATTGGTTAGTTGGTTTGGTTTGTTTGGTATTAACGTCCTTTTCATATGCTATGATCATTTCCAACTTGAAATGATGTGTAAAGATGAATACAACGTAAAATTAATGATAATTCAAATTTGCTCAAAAGTACGTGGCTTAATGGTATCATTGTGGTCCATTGGAAACTTTTAATGCTAAGATACGGTATTTAATATATGAATCAACTTGGAATGATGCGGAATGAATGACTACAACCTTAAATTAATGATAGTAGAAATTGGTTCCAAAGCACCTGGTTCAGTGGAACCATTATGTTTAATTGGAAGTTTCAATGCTAAGATATGGCATGTTATATATCAAAAATCTTGGATTGATGTGAAATGATGAATACAACGTAAAATTAATGATAGTCGAATTTTGTTCTAAGGCAACCGGTTTAGTGGAACCATGATGGTTCATTGGAACTTTCAAAGCTACGATATAGCTTGCAATATTATCAAATAACTTTGTATGATGTGTCATGAATGAAAAAACTTTAAGTTATCGATAGTGAAAATAGGATTAAAGGCACCTGGATTAGTGGAACCATTACGGTTCATTGGAACTTTCATGCAATATATCAAACAACTTGGAATGATGTGTAATAATGAATACAACATAAAGTTAATGATCGTTCAAATTTGTTCAAGGGTACGTAGTTTAATGGTATCATTATGGTCCATTAGAAATTTGAATAGGGCTGTTGAAAAGTATGGTTTCGCGAATGGTTTAGTTTAGCCTTTCGGTCATTTCTTAATGGTTTATTAATCCTAAACGTTTTTCATGTGCTCATTTTGGCTGTGTATTAACTTTCAGATGAATCAAAATTTCTTCGAATTTGAGCTCGAGCAACGAAAAAAGCTTTCAATTTAAATAGAAAAATTTCATGTTGAAAATTCAAAAAGATTTCTTTTAAAAAGCTCCCAATGCATAGCGTCTCCAAATACGGTCCTTTAGTAGAACCTAAAACATGTATTTTTTCTATATAAATTCTGAGCTCTTTACATGTATTCTTTTTCTGAATATTCACACACTGAAATTGCAACATTTCATAAAAAACAGCCCGAGCAACGCCGGGTAAACAGCTAGTATCCTTATAATGTTAAACAATTGAGACAATGAAACTTTATAAATTACGCTTACCCCCCCCCCCCCCCCCCAATTCTTTAAGAAGACCACCTCTCCAAACGACCACTATTACGTGAAACCATTGCTGGTCGGCTTAAAGAGGTTTCACTGTAAATGTCATTTGCGAAAGGGGCTATTATAATCATCATGATGATAACCAATCATGTAAGCAAGAAGCACTCATTTATGAGATTATCTGTGATCAAGATGATAAAGGACCCAAAGAAGATCCCATGAGGCCTTGTCGATCAGAATGTACCAGAAAAAACAAAAACAAAATACTGAACAACCATGTCTCTTGATAAAATTGCCAGATGCATGAATACTTTTGTCATGATGTCTGGGAAAAAATGCAACGATATGCTGAAAATTGCAACTATATGCTGAAAATTCAACATCATCAACTTTCATATCAAAAAATTCATAAGTACGTTGTTGTTATGTTGTACATTGAAGATTTTTGCTTAGACCTTAGAAATTATTTTATGGCTAATTATTTTATGGAAAAGGCACTTAAAAGGTGATAGTGCAATGGTAATGCTGAATGTGGTTTGATTCTCTGAACACTCGCTCACTGTTAAAAGTTCCCTCAGGAATCAGGCCCTGACATATCTCGTAATCTTTGACATTATTAAAATAACATTTTTCCAGATTACTTCATCTCTTTCTTCCTCCCTTCACCACAGTTTCCTCCTTATCTACAATCTGCTTTCGCGTTCTGTATTCTCCATTTTATTCTCTGGATAGCCTAAAAAGGCATTCCCATGTATTCTTTCCTTTAGATATGTCTTGGATGAGTGTGGCAATGTAAGCAGTTCTTCTAGACCAATCGAGTTGCTTTTTCCCTGCTCTGTTCGATTGTATGCTCCTTATCGTTGCGGAAAGTGCATCAATGACAGAAGTTTTCAATCAGTTAATTGCTAGCTATTAGATTTTCTTGCTGTACCCTTACGAGGGCGGCAGTCTTGGCACAATAGCGTATTTTTTCATGTTGTTGTTCCACGTTAGGGTTTACTCATAAATCTGCATTGATTGTCGAAAAAATAGCAACATAAAAACAAAGTCTCTTTTAAATGCCACAAAGTCAGTGATGTTTTCAATAATTTTGGAATGAGAACAAAGGCTAATGACATTTCTATAGCTCTCTACTAGAAGTGCGCTTCATCCAAATCTGTAGTTTTATTTTTCATTCTGCTCCTGTTAAGCCCGAAATGTGAAAGGTAATTTACTTCAGATTGTTGAGTTCATTTTCTTAGGTTCACTTTCCATTTTACTATAGAGAATGTTCACTAAACATACTGCCAAATTCCATGGGTAATTCTTTGGGATATTCTAACAGTCTTTTTTCCTTTGATAATTTTTGAAGGTTATTTGCATCTTCGAAATAAAGCAGCTTTCCGAAAATAATCAAAGCGTAAAAGATTCTTAAAATTACCCAAACAATCACCCCTTGAATTTTTGCCATATATTTAGTAGACATCCTGTATAAGGTCTGTTTTGTCTCATGTTATTCTGTAGCTCTATGAAGAAATATTGAAATGATATTAAAGTTTGATTTTTAGTTCATTAACTTCCCTTGTTATTGATACTTTTGTTGCCCTTCCTCTTAATGAAAATTGGTTTATTCAGCCTATTCGATGAGTTATAGATCACCTAAATGATTGACATGTCATCGATGCCACTTCCTCCTCATGTAATTTTTATTGACTGTCACTACGTTAATCACTAAGACGACAACCTCTTTTCCACAACTGGATTTTATTCCGCATATATGTATTTCGAACTCTTTGAGTTCATTAATCAATGCCAAGTATGTATTTAGAAAAGTTAACAACATTGTAAGAAGAAAGGAGGTGACCATTCGACCAATGGGGAACACTGTGATGCAGTGACTAATGGTAAAGAATGGGATACCCCTTTTTTTTATTACAAAAAACGCGGACCTAGGAGAAATACTCATAAGGAACCACGTTGGGGAAAAATTATAATAAAAGTACAAATTCAAAATCGAATAAAATTACATATAGACAAAAGACTCAATAATTATTAACAAATAAACATACAAACTCAAGTAAAATAACAATAACACTATTGATCATTTAATAAGAAAGAAAAGGAAAAAGAAAATTATTGTGACGTTTTAATCAGTTGTATTTGTACTTTTAATATCATGATATAATCACTGTCAGCGCTGCACTTCTCAATGCAAATATTTAGGGAGCTAGTGATTTTTAGGATACATAATTTTATTGTAACTAAGAAAAATATGGAATGAAGGTAATGATAAACACATCAATTAGAGCAGCTACCGAGCTTGGCTGCTGTTCGATTAATAAATAAATGAATTTCAAATTTGTAAGGGTCCGCTTCAATGCATTTTAATTTTCATATCTTAATAAGTTCATAATTAATGACTGAGCCACTGTTGAAGATTGGATATATTATATAACTAAATACCAGAATCATACATGGAAATTTCATCTGCAAAGATTCGTGCCTTGGAAGGGGAGATAAGAAAGAAGGACTGAGTTTAAAAATAAACTCAGTTCATAGGCCATCTTCCAACCAGGGAGTTGATTATGACGTCAGAAATATGGAATTTGGCAGGTCAGAGGAAGGGTCAAATGAAGCCAATGCTTCGTTTCCGGATCTTTGTCACAGGCACCAGTTCGTCTTGAAGCAACCTGCAAATGTTATCCAATGTGCGGGTGTTAAATGACTGTGAAACATTAGTTTGCTCTCTAATGTTTGTCACATTTTCTTGAATGTTTGGAATGTCCGCAAATCTGTGTCCCTTTAAGGCCCGTTTCAGGCATGGGAACAAGAAAAAGTCTGCCGGTGCCAAGTCTGGTGAATAAGGTGGATGAGCTATGGATACGACCCCTTTGTTGGCCAGAAACTGTTGCACGTTACGGCAGTGTTCCTCTTTGATCCATTATCCACAGTTACGTGCGCACGCTACACCTGAAGAAACGAGCATCTGCTAAACCATTGCACGCACAAACGTGACCTGTCTGAACTTGCTTAAACAATGACTTGGCTTGTATTCACATGCATTGTTACTCGCGTAAAGCTCGCACAGATTAGGGTGTGATGTCATTCACCAAACTTAATTATCAGAGGTTGTATAATGTGATTATCATTACGGAATACAAACACCCAAATATGCTCATGACCATTTCCTTCCGACTTTGGCCGATTGTCCCAAGCCATTTCGCAAACTGGCTGGGCAAATCCCAAAATCAAGAAAAGATCGGACCTTGTTGGTGTTGCCAAGTCTGACGCGAGCGCCATCCCTAAATAGTGACAAAAAATTCCCTAAATTTCCCCAGATCTTTCCTATTTATCCCTGAAAAATTTCCCAGGTTTCGTGCAAAGAGAAGTCAAAGAAGAAAACAACTTCAACTATTAAAGATATTTATTTGGAAATAAAACATGATACAAAATGTTAAACATTATTTTGATAATTATGACCAAATGGTCCTCAGGATCTGCTCAGGTCTTCAATGAGCCTCCATATCTGCATCGGACAAGAGTGGGCAGCACGAAAGCCAAACTGCTCTTCCCGAGAAAGGTCATTTGCTAGACAGTAGTCTTTGAATCTGACGAGGATCGTTTTTTCCAAAACTTTGGACATCGAGGGTAGCAGGCTAATAGGTCTGAAGGTCGCGGGAATTGCAGGATTTTGCCCCTGCTTGGGGATACTCAACACAATAAATTGCTTCCAAGCCACAGGGAAGTAAGAAAATTTACAGCAGTCGCTAATGATATTGGTAAGATAGTCAATAAAGTTCTTCGGGAGATTCATAAGGGCGTTATTACTCTCCTTGTCTCTTCCTGGAGCCTTTTTCTTTTTCAGTTTACTTGTGATGGTGGCGATCTTTCCAGCCTCGATGTTGTTCTTTGTTAAATGCTGCGGGACTTTATGAAAGTTGACAATACCTTCTTCCACACGCTGAGTCATGATTTGGCTCTCGGCATATCTTTGGTAGGAGTAACAAACTGCACTTCCAGTGAATCTGCAATGACTTGGGCCTTTTCCTGATCAGTTTGCA
This sequence comes from Rhysida immarginata, assembly GCA_023313115.1. Taxonomy (NCBI): domain Eukaryota; kingdom Metazoa; phylum Arthropoda; class Chilopoda; order Scolopendromorpha; family Scolopendridae; genus Rhysida; species Rhysida immarginata. Next base: position 896,665 of record JAHWFO010020355.1, read on the forward strand.
CATAGTCACCTTGTGGTGTACGGAGTGGAGGAAGCTTATTGTTCTTCTTCTTTTGTAAGGCTCTGGCCATACTCTAAATGGAATCGTTGCGAGCGAACAAGCTTTAGAGTTTGTCATTCCATCTAGCCTCACGAATCTCTTTTATCTCCTCTTGGACTCTTCGCACTAGCCTGATATACTTGGTTTTGAGCAAAGGTTCCCGATAGCGTTGCCATAGTCTACGGCTCCTGTTTCTTTCAGCAATTAGGCGTTGGATTCCAGGAGTGGGTTGGATTCGATGAGAAGATTTATTCTCTGACGGATAGTTACTAGCTTCTATGGCACTGTTAATACATCTGGTGATGTCTTCAACATGTTGATCGATGTCCTCCGTACAATACGCAACGTCGGGATGGTAGCCATAGTCCTTAAGAATATCTTTGTAGAGCTTCCAGTCTGGATGATGTATGAGTTCTTCTCGGAAGTTTATGTCAACATTTTCAAAGTTCAGCGCCACAGGCTCGTGCTCAGAAGAAAGGTCATCAATTGTAAAGATATTGTATGGTTTGAAGACACCCTTCAAGAGCGAGATGTCCAAAACGTCACTACTAGGGGAGTGGTCGCAGTAGTATGTGTCCTCCACAGGTCCAGCAGCGATGATGTCATCTTTTCCTTGTATGTACCTATAGAGAATCATGCCGTTGTAGTTCTGCGTTCTAGAGTTCCAGCTTGGATGTTTGGCATTTAGTTCACCAGCCACGACGACTGGAGTGTCACCACTGAAGAGTTCATCATACTCGCTGACGTCAAGATAATATTTAGGTGAATTATAAAGCGCCACGAACTTCAATTCACTACAGGAGACGTCATTGATAATGATGGAGGCCGATTCCGTACCTGCATAAGACTTGGAGCATAATTTTTGGTGTTGAATTCCCTTCTTAATGATGATCGCAGCGCCCCCAGAAGCACATTTTGCAGCATTTGAAGCCATACGATCCTTACGGTACACACAAAAGCTTGAAGTCTTGGCTTGGTTTGAAGTGCGTTTCACAAAGGAAAGCAACGTCGATTTCTTGCTTTATCCAAAAAAATTGTGAAACTCGATACGCTTTCGGGGAATCCCCCTAGCGTTCCATATCACACACCGAAGTTCACGTTTGTTGATTAATGTATAACTTTTTGCAGTCATAGTATAATTAGTTGGACGTATGGAGCCCACTCAACTGTGGGTAAGTGTTGCCTAGATTAGAAAACAGATGAAAGATACGTCCTAATTGCCTATACATACAAGGTAGTTCCTTGATGTTGAGGCCTTTCTCATCCGGCTTAGACACAGCAGCAGCATAGCATTTAATAGCTGTCACTCTAGAACTAGGCATCCTTTGAACCTGTGGGTATTTTGGAAATTTTGTATAACTTGAAGTGTGCTGTCTACCACATCTGACGCACTTTGGGGGCTCTTGACCTTTAATCTTGGGGCAATCTCTTGACTGGTGCCCCTCTGCACACTTGTTGCAACGAGGATGTTCCGTGCAGCCCATGGATACACGTCCGAAGCGCAGGCAGTTGTAACACTGTAGTGGCTTCTTGTTCTCTCGAAAGACCTCCACTAGCACTGCCATCGGCCTAATTTATGTAATGTTCTTCAATGACTGGTTGTGTTCGGTGTTCGGGAGCAGAACCAAAACCATCGGCATATCAATGTATCCTTTGGCTTTCCTCAATCGAATTACCTTTTCCGCGAAGTAGTTGGCTCTTTTTAGGTCTTCTTGGAAGTCATCGAGGTCATACGTAATATCCACATTACGAATCACGTATTTCAAGACCTTCTCCGACTTCAGTTGATGATGCTGAATTTTTAAAATATTATGTCACCTAATTCCAGAGACTAACCTGTTGTGAGTGTCCTCGTCTTCACATTTAACTTTGACGGTTTCAGCTCTGCCCATATGAATAGTGATCTTTTCCTCTGGAACATGCTTCTAGAGCGGGACATACCTCTTCGTGATCCTATGGTCTCCATTAGCTTAGCTGAGCGATTCTGTACATTCTTCGGATTCCTCATTCTAGACGCGCTGACGACTTCTTCGTTTAATCTGGAGACGGTCTTTAGGTTATCGATCGTCGTGCCTTTTCTGAATTTTTTATTATTGACAACAATCCAGGGACTGTCATCCACTTCTTCATCGGTTCCATCAGAGTGACTTCTCTTACAACCACCGTTTGTCGAACAGTCACTATTTTCTATTATATCCATAGACACCACACTATTAGAAGAGGAAATAGTTTTTAAAACATTAATTACCGGTTTGTCTTCCGTGGAGTTTCTTGCCTTCGGGGTCTCGGAGCATTTCCCAAAGGCTTCCTTCAGTTCGCTTATCTTATCAATAACATCTCTAAGAGAGTCCTTAATTTCCTTGTTGATACCTTCGAACTTCTCTTCAAAACTTTTGTGTAGGGATTCGACTTTTTCCTGCTGTGCACTTTACTTTGCGTTTATTTCATCCCAAAGAACTTCTAACATTTCGTTGAACACTAGGTCAAATGCAGAAAACCTAGCATCCAAGCAGGCATCCCAGTAGGCCTTTTCGCCGGACACAGTTTTACCATCCGCCACTAGCAAATACTCTTTGGCCGACTTCAACGTGGTTAATTTGGACGAAGCCATCATATATAATAGTATACAACCAGTGGGGGGGAGAGTAACGTCGCAGCTAGGTGTGTGCTAAAGAAGCCATCCTAAAAAGGACGCACCTAGCTTTAAAAAAAAACAGAACAAGTCAGGTTTGCGAGAAAATTAATTTTACGCCAGGGACCCACTCGTGAATGATTAGAATAATAATAGATGATATGAAAAAATGTCTTTAGTTAGGTTTGCGAGGAAAATAATCCCAACGCCGGGGACCCAGTAGAATAATGAGCGTCTTGAAGTACTGGTTTACTGGAATATTAATTCCAACGCTAGGGACCAGCACATAAGACGCAACAGAAGGTGAATATCGCCCTGAAATGAGAATAATGAAATGATACCTGAAAAGAGAGTATAGTGATACCTTAAAGAGCTAGTCCGTTTTCATCGTCCTGAGATAACTCCGCCTGAGAGTCTGCTCTGTATATATGATGTTTCTAAGCGATCGACAATCGACTATCGAACAGCCCCAGATAGAAAAAGCAAAACGAGCGGTCCGGAAGCTATGCTTCCACTGCCATACTCGTCCTGTATTATTGCCAAAAGAAATGCGCTGAGATAGGAAAGAAGCCAGATGAACCTAGTTAAGTCATCCAGAGGATACGGAGGCGTCCTTTCCTAGCAGGACGATAGGACGTAGAAGAGCTAGGTGATCCAGTCGGTTGGAAAAGATGGCCTTTTTGATGTCATCGAAGTTGACGTCCAGGATGTGACGAGGCCTGCGATGCCTGAGGGTACTTCTAAAGGTGAGCTGGTAATTCAGAATATTAGCAACCAGTGGATTAGGATGGTCCTTCATCTTCGGAAGCAGCTTCTTCAGCGACTCTTTGACGTGGTCTCCAATAGTAGGTATACCGAAATCTTCAGCAATGGAAGTATTAGTTGCTATTCTCCTGTCGAGTTGGGCAATGGTTCTCAGGGTGACGTTTTGGAATGTTTGCAGGTCTTTCCATCTGTATTTGCAATTTGTAGCCCAGGCAGGCATACCGTACAGAAGAATGGTTCGGATTACCATGTTATACAGTAAAAGTTTGCTGTCCACTCCAAGCGAGCTGTTACGTCCCAGAAGGGCAACCAGACAAAACTTCGCCTTTTTGGCCTTGTTGATAGCATAAGAGAAATGGTCGCCCCAATTTAGCTTGGCATCTATCTCAACTCCGAGGTATTTATAGTTCTTTACCCACTCGAGTTCCTTCCCAGATAGAAAGATTGGCTTCGGGGGTTTTCTAAGCTTTTTGCTAACGAACATGGCTTTGCATTTATCTAGGTTTAGCTTTAACCTCCACTTGGCAAACCATTTCTCACACAGAGGCACGGCATTTTGTAACCGAGACATGACATGAGCGGGATTTCGGGCACTAGTCATGATGGACACATCGTCAGCAAACAGGTGGAATTCGCACTTTGTAAAAGTTGGGAAGTCATGAATGAAGAAGTTGAACAAGGCAGGGCCCAGGACAGAGCCTTGGGGAACACCAGCCTTGATGTCACAAGGGTTAGACATGGAGCAGCCTTGACACGAAAAGTCCTGTTCGACAGAAAGGAACTAATCAAAGCTATCAGCTCGTCAGGAAAGCCACAAGTAATCATCTTGTATCTCAGGCCGTTATGCCAGACCTGATCAAAAGCTTTCCGGACATATAAAAAGATAAAACCATCGTATTTGGCACAATTTAGGAGAGTGTTTAGATCAGCAACAAGCCTCCAAAGCTGTAGCTGGCAAGAGTGACCCGGGCGAAACCCGAATTGCTCCTCACGAACAAGATTATTGGCCACGCAGATAGCGTTAAACCTCCTTAGAATGACGCGTTCAAGGACTTTTGACATCGTAGGTAGTAAGCTTATGGCCTGTAGCTGACGGCAAGGCAGGGTTCAGACCAGGCTTTGGTATCGTAACGATGACGGACTCCTTCCACTTGTCAGGGAAGTATCCATGTCTCCAGCAGTTATTTATGACCATGATAATAATCGAGACGGCACTAGGAGGCAAGTTCTTAAGGGCACTGTTTGTGATAGAATCCATACCTGCTGCTTTCCTGCTTTTAAGATGCTTTATGACGTCGGAGATTTCATTTGTGCTAATAATTTCCTCATGAGTAGGTACACTCTTGGATGGTTCTTAGGAGAAACACACATCGTTGACAAGTTGAGTATTTGAGCGACAATCGGGGTTTTCTTCACAGTGTGTGGTAAACTGCTTTTCCAGGGAGTTGGCGATCCGTTGAGCTTTATCACGATCTCACTCGTGACAACATCACCACCTGTAGTAAGCAGTGGGGGCAAGTTGATGGTTCTGTTTCCTTTTAAGGCCCTTACAGTATCCCAGAGCGAGTTGTCCTGGACTGACAAGGATTTAAGTTTATCGTACCTTTGACTTCGTAGAGCTTTAACCCCTTCCTGAACCTTGCGAGAAAGCCTGTTGTATTTTGCCTTGTAAAAGGGTATTCGCTTACGCTGTCATAATCTTCTATAGGAATTCCTTTCAAGAATAAGACGTCTGATATAGGGAGCAAGGTCGAAATGTCCAGGACGCTTTCGATCAGCAGTGGAGGCACTGGAAAAACTAGCCTCATGGATAACACTAGTGATAGAATTAATATTTGTGTTGATGTCATCGTTGGCTATAACCTCTTTGTAAGGGATGCTTTTTTCGCGAAGAATATCTCTGAAGAGTTTCCAGTCCTGCTTGGAGCGAAGCCCAATCCTCATATCGATGTCCAAACCCTCAAAGATAAGCATCACTGATGGATGGTCAGAGGATAAGTTATCTACTGTAAATATATTATAGGGCTTGAAAAACCCTTTGAGAACAACGATGTCCAGCACGTCACTAACAGGTGAGTGGTCGCAGTAGTAGGTGTCTTCAAGGGGCCAGCATCAAAGGTGTCAATTTCGTTCAATGTATATCCATATAAGATATTGCCATTTTGATTGGGGCATTTAGAGTTCCATGCATGATGCTTAGCATTTAAGTCGCCCACCATTACAACTTGAATGGGTCCGGACAGCAGCTCGTCGAGTTCGCATGGACTAAGCTTGTGCTTAGGCGAGTTAAATAACGAGATGAACTTAATTTTGCCTGCGTTAGCATCACTTATAATAACGGAAACGGCTTCCATACCTATATAGTCGGGATTGATAGTCTCACGATGATCAATGCCGTCCTTGACAATGATTGCTGCTCCACCAAACGCATGACTAGCATTATTTCCCAGAGGCCGATCCTTGCGATAGACCTGGTAGCCAGGCTATTTGAACGTTTCAGATGATTTCAGGTGTGTCTCGCACACGAAGGCGATATCGACTTTCCAATTTATAAGGAAATTGTATAACTCAATGCGGTTGCGAGCAATCCCCCTACCATTCCGTATATTGCAGCGAAGCTTCCCTTGATTAATGGTCCTATATGGGTGTCTATCCATGATTATTAATTAGATTTTGAGATGCAACATGTGGCACTATTTTTCCACTTTCCTTGTAGAGGTTTAGCCAATTTCCCAGAGTCCTATAAATGCTGCGTAGTTGGTTCGGATCAACCATCGCTAGATGCGACCGAAGCATAGGTTTTCCTTTCTAGCATTTTGCTGCTTTTGAGCTTTTTTACATGAGGATATTTAGGACACTTTGTGTAACTAGATGTATGCTGTCCATCACAGCGGATACACTTAGGGGAGGGGTCTTTACCCTTAACATTGGTGCAGTCCCTCGATTGGTGGTTGCCAGCGCGCTTATTACATCGAGGCGTTTCGGTACAACCTTGAGACACGTGACCAAAACGAAGGCAGTTGTAGAACTGCAAGGGCCTTTTGTTACCTCTAAATAGCTCTACAGTAACAGCTAGAGGACCGACATGTTTTAAACCTAAGAAGGACTTATTATGTTCAGTATTCTGGAGGATAATCAAAATCATTGGCATTTCCACTGAACCGTTTGCTTTTTTAAGCCATATTGCTTTCTCCGGAAAATAATTAGCCTTCCTGAGGTCGTTGGCAAAGTCTTCCAGGTCATATGTTGTATCGACATTTCTGACAACGTATTTTAGTATTTTCTCGAATTTTAGCTGGTGATGCTGGATTTTCAGAACATCATTACTTTTGACTCCAGACATTAGAATCTTATGGGTCTCTTCGTCCTGGCACTTTATTTTAATGGTATCCTTTCTACCTGTATGTGCGACAATTTTATCTAGGGGCACATGCTTGGTGATCTCTTCCGAAATCTCCTTGAATGGTTTCCCATGGTGGCGAATGATGATCGGAGGAACATATACGTTTCCTTCTCTATGATTAACATGGACAGATTTCTTGTTTTCTCACGGAAGGCAACAGCAGCTACGTCGCTGATGGCCGCTTCACTGGAGATATTGTCCACAAGCATGCGTATAGACTTTTTATTTACAACAGGTATCCAGTCACTGACTTCCCTAGTTTGATCATCATTTAGTTTCCTCTTATTTTTAATTCTATTCATTGAGATAAACTCTGCACGGTTAAGTAGGGGATCGTCACTGTCTTGCATGGGTTCAGCGTCACCTACTAACATTGGCGTGTTATTATAGGATATACATTGAGAGAGCTCATCATTTCCCTTATGGTATTTTCAAAACTAGCAAGGCCATTTGTAGCTTCACTACGGGCATTCAATATCTCTAATTTTAACCCATCAATCTTAGTGTCCAGACTACTAACATTCTTGGCCAGCGTTTCTACCTTAGATTCTAGGTCTAAATATTTATTGTTTAAGACCGTACTTAAAGCCTCAAGCTGTTCTTTAATAACGATATCAAAGGCCAGGAATCTATGATCCTTACACGCATCTTTATAGGCTTGCTCACATGGTAACACTTTACCGTCAGCGTATTTAATAGTAATGCTAGCGGATTTCGTCGACGCAACGCCCGACGTCGCCATGAAGCAGGTGTGGTGCTGGGTTTTGCCGTCCTTAGAAGGACGCACCTACTCAGAACGACACTGTTTAAAAGGCTTAAAAAAGTCCTACCTTGTTAATCCTCTTGGAGATTCCACCGATGCACTCAAAATCACAACCAGAAGTCCAAAAAGAGCGGTTAACACACATCCACGATGGAGACAAACATCCACGATAGAGTTTTTATGATCCTATTGATGATTTTTACGATAGTGTCGAACTGGGTTGACAGTGATAGTGAACGAGGAAGGAAGTCCCTATGATCCTTATTTATCAGCTTATATAACCCAAAGCATAAATTATAAGCATATATTTGAAAAAAATCAATATTGAAGCAATTGTTATGGAGACGATAGCATAATAACGGATCACGATAACTGCGATATTCACTCATTTTTAAGTAGCGGAGCACTTATTGATTTTACAATGTCCATCTGTCCGTCCCCTTCATAGTTTTCACATTTTTTGCATATCCTTCTCCACCATTTTTTTGGTTGTGAGTAACCCACTGGGGTCTCAGTTAAAGGTGAAGGGATTTAGAGGAGACTAAGTGATCTATTTGGTATTCAGGTATGTTAAAAGGTGATATTCAAATATGCAGATTCCTCTAGGCAAAATCTACATTGCTTGAAGTTTTTCCAGGGGGTGGCCGTGGCCTGGTTGTCTCGTCGGTTGGCTCGCCAATCGATGGAGTTCAGCAACTTCAGGCGCAGCTGGCTGCTGGTTGGGTGACCGCCTGGGCTTGAGGGCCACCGCTGGCGGGACAGCTATTTGGGGCGCGGCTGTTGGGGGACTTTGGTCTGACCCATTTGCCGATTGAACATAGCTGGTGTTCCAGCAGTTGGTGACAGCCTCTGGTTCGTTTATCCCCAGCAGCTCTTCCATCATGAAACCCCCCGTGCTTCGGAGGGCACGTTAAGCCGTCGGTCCCGACTGCTACTGTCATCTCGTAGCAGTCGTTATTAATGGGATGGCGCAAAACTCCCTCGTAGGAGTAGGTGCCGCAGATTATCGCTTGCGATAATCTACCCTCTGTACCAGATAAGATAAGTTTTTCCAAATTGTCCCAGCGGGGTCGGAGTTGTGGGGGTGGCAGTCACTTGATCTTTGGCAACATGTGGTATGTGATTTATCTTTCGATCGGAAATAATTATAAAGGAAAGCAGATAGAGTTATTTTATATTTTCCTAATACTACGATCGAGAAAATCAATTTTTGATAAAAATAAATGGGTGTTTAAAAAGTGCAGATAAAGGGGTAAAAACAGATGAACTCAGGGCCTCTGCTACCTTCCTATAATGCCCTCGGAGGTATTAATTTCTTCTTTGACATGGTGTTTAAATATAACGATATACACCTTAGTGTAGTGAGTTACAATTTATCAAGTCAACAAATGAGAGCCATGTTGCGACAATAGTTTGAAAGTGAACATATCTGATTGACAAATAGTCTGTTTTATATTTTCAGGCTTATACTCACGCACTCACTTATCTAATTAACTCACCTACACAAGTCATCAAATATATTTACTCATTCATATTGTCACATTTAAATTTCCCATAAACATTAAATTCGTTTTAGTAATGATACCTGGCACATTCATAATTGGTTATAAAATTAATTTGTTGATTTTTGAAGACTATATCACTTACACTATTCGATAATACCTCTCTGTTGATGAAATGTTTGTTGATGAAGAGACAGTCGATTAAATGGCATTGATGAAGTCACCTGCTACGAAACGAATTCTCCTATCTTTTTTGCATACTAGTCAAAGATTTATGACTAAACGATTAACATTATATTTGCATACAAGCTTAAATTTTAAAATTATTTAATATAAAATGGGGCCATCTTAAGTTAACCTTCATTGAATGAATATTGATTTAAATAAAAAGAAAACAGAGCTAAACTCACCAAATTTACAATGAAATAGTCGTAAATTTCGGTTATCATTCCTACAGATTCTGCCTGAAAATAAGTTAATTAAATATAACAGTTAATTTACTTTAATATTTTGTGGAAAAGTATTACCATAAAAATTAATTATATTCTAATGTTTTTAATAATATAAATCACAGATCTTTAATAGAGAGACATGCCGTTTCATTATTTTCCCATAGAAAAAATGTAATATGATGCTGTTAAATGGCGCCCTCTGAACATTTGCAATGAAACACTCAGGCTATTCATGAATGACGCAAGTAGTAACAATGAGGCAAGGCTTTTTTGACGGCACAGTAAAAACACTGTCGAGCCAACGAGATAACAAGGCCTGGAAGCGAAAATGTCACCTGAGCAACTGGGTGCTAGGAACAATCCAAACTTCATTATTTCCAAAAAAAAGGAAAAACACTGATTGTTAACATCCAAGATGGGGATAATGAAGGTTAGATCGTTGCTAGCACCCAAATGGTCAAGTGACTTTTTCGCTTCCAGGCCTTGTTATCTCGTTGGCCTCGAAAAACTGTGAAAGTTTGACTGGGCGTGTCCAATTAAATTTCCGATTTCAATTGTACACATTTTTGCAATATCTAACAATTGAAATTAGAAATTTAACTGGACACGTTGTACAAATTTTTTTTTTCACTTTACATTTTTTTACTTATATTTTTTTAATTTTGAAATTGTTTTCTGGAATTTCTTACTTACATTTATGGAATTTACTTATATTTAAATAGCAACTAAAAAAAATGCAGAGGAAAGTCCATCCTGCATTGTATGTCATAAAATCAAATAATCAAATAAACTGTTGCTAAGGAAACCATAGACATGATTGCTTCAGCGACTATTGTAAAATTTTTGAACAAAACTGGGATAAAGCAAACAATATCTCTGTTATCTACTGATGATCAAGAAGAAACAGAAGATGATACTGAAACTGGTACAGTGGCTGATCTCTGAACTCTGGAACTCTGTAACTCCAAAAGCTGATGTTCCTGTTGCGATATCCTTTGCAGATTTTCTTGTTGCTAATGATGACATGATTTAATCATTTTGATTACATATGAATTGCTGATGACGACGTTATTAACAGCATTACAAAACCAACTATGGAAAACAAAACGAGTGATGATGATTATGAATATCAGATATTACAGTCTAAGATAAATTACCCAGATGCCTTAGATAACTTAAGGTTTTTTATAATGTTCAAATGTGACTGATGAATACAAACAGATAAGTGGCATTGAATAATTTGTAGTCGAAACACCGACACTACATTATGTAAATTAAAAAAATCCCCATCTGTTTAAAAAACGATAAAAAATATACCTATCAACCAGCATTCATTTTTAACAGTCATATTGCTGTGATTCAAAAATTTATTTTTGTTGCCTATTCCTGCATCCTTTTGTTTATTAATTTCAGTATAACGAGATTTTTCATTACAACGAGTTTAATTTCATACCCCTGCAGCTTCATTATAACGGAAATTGACTGAATTTAAATAAATTCTTTAAAAGCCTCTGATAATAAAAATGGTTTTCAGAATTCAAATTACCTGAAGTAATACGATGTTGGAATTATTCTGTATTTTTCATATTTTGTTATTAATTAACGGCAATTTCTTATAACTTGACTCAATTTTAAGATGAACAAACATGACACAATTGGTGATTTAGAAGCTATCTTACAGGATAGGCTGCTGTAGTTCTTGATAACCAGTACCACATTTGGAATTTTTAAAACTGTGCAAGAACAATACAATTCTGGTGGTTTAAAAATCACAACAGTGGAAACTATAGCTTACTTGTTTAAAAAATTCAGTCACTTTGTCGATACTGCAATCAATAATTATTTTCATAATATATCCTTCATCTTTTATGGCTTTCAATTGAGGTCTATAATCCCCGTCTGGATCAAGTTGCATGCTCTGGACTGTCACATCGGTTAGCTTCATAGCGTCCTGTGCACGAAAGAGAGCTAAGGAGAAAGAAAAAGTTTTAGTCTACCATATTCATTTTCCTTCTAAAAGCTGTTAGAAAGTTTTAGTCTACCACAACATAATATGAGGTTATAGTTTCTTGCTATCATATTTATACTATAACATATATCCTTAAATTTAATGCAGAAGGTTTTCAAAGTGATTTCTATCTGTTGCAATCAGTGTGTGTAGTCTTGAACTGAAATCGGTGGTGACTCTCTGTAGAACGTCATTTTCGACTCTCTCTGGAAATTGCAGTGCGATGATTCTGGAGTGTTGCAGGTGCATCTTTGAATAAAGTTTTGTTGAATAAAACATCTCACCACAGCATTACTTCCAGCATTTTGGTAAAATTTCTTAACGATAAACACACACTGTCCTAATGTTAATGCTTACATTCTGAAATGTACCGAAATGAGAGACATCAGTGAGAGAATATTCAGAACTGCAATAGAACAGTTTTGCTAGAAAAATCATTTATGGCATACTATTAAACCACAATAGACAAAAACTCTCTAACATCTTTTTTGCGCCACCTGCTATATGTTATGAAAACAGATGACGTAACTTTCACGACCTTAGATTAAAAAATTGAACAAAATACAATATGTAATCATAGCGTATTTTGCTTCTAACTTAAAGCCTGTTTCACATTCAGCGATTTCGCATGTAGTTCGCCTTATCTGGCTCATTCATGGCAGTTATGGTTGCCAAATGCTTTTAACATTCAACATATTCGGGGCGGAGAGCGGCTTAGAGGCAACATCGAGGCGGGTTTGGAGTGCCGACCGAGTTGGAATTCAATGTACAGTCAATCAGCTACGAATGAGCATCTCTCTAGTTCCAGAATCCTTAGCAAACGTTTCTAACCCACTTTCGCTAGTCAATTGGGCCATATGGAATTTCTACGATAATGTGTTCTCCATTCAGGTACAGTGGTTAGAAGGAGAGTGTGGCACGGGAAATCTTAAGGTGGCGGAGGTTTCCTTGAGATATATTAGAGAGGAAAAAAGTTTATTTATAAAAATATCATTTATTTTTCAGTAATTGCATTCCAAAAAACTTGAGGATAATCTTTAATGTTTAAAAAAATAAAAAAAATCAGCTGTTTTAATTAAGCTGAAACATGAGATACTACAACATGGAATATGTAGAAACTGTTCAGATATACCAAAAGAATGTCACATAGAATTAGGTTTTTATTACGTGATTAATAACAAAATTAAATTTTAACGTGTATATAAAATGATACTAAAGATTTAAAATATCGGGTATTTTGAGGTTAAAGGCTAGAAAGCAATTTTTTTTTTGTTTTTTGCTTTATTATTATTTTAAAAAAGTAAGATAGATAATTAATCTCAGAATAGGAAAAAACTTCCGCTGATCAAAACCACAGTCCCATATTTCTTGGACAAAATTCCCAGTCTTAAAATACAAGGCAGGAAAAATACCCAACTACAAAACCGCCAGAGTAAAAGTTAGAAGGGGACATAACCTCCAAATGAAACCTTAATTTTTATTTTTTTTTATAATTATTAGATCATTTTATCGAGTTATCCGAAAATTTACTGAAGATTTTTCCTTGTATTGGGGGGGGGGAGTATATTTTCTAATATTCATTTTAAGAATTAATAATTTATATAATAATAATAATAATAATAATAATAATAATAATAATAATAATAATTTCAATTTCTATTCTATTTGTTATAAGTGTGAACGAAAACTGTTGAAAATAAACCTTTAACAATGAACACACAAAAAAAAAACCTAAAAGAAGCAACAAAATAAAATAACGCAGATAATTTGAAGATGAATCATTAACAGAGGTAAACAGGACATAAGAGACTAAACAAAGACAAAGCATATAAAAGGTAATCAATTCATACAGTTAAATAAAAAATCAGTTACAGTACATGTGAAATAGACAAAGAGCTAAAAACTGCTAATTGACATATTATCAAAGTAATTTAAAAGTTCATTATAAAAAGCATAATAGTCAGAGTTAAAGATGTCTACAAAACCACTCAGTTTGTTATCACTCCGTTTGTTAGAGAACGGATTAACTGAATTGTGTTTCTGAACATAGCAAATATTTTAACATCGTGTTTGATATATGGACGCATGTACGTTAAGAGCAATAAGAAAACACTTGGGCAATCAATGATATTATGAATAGCTTTGTACAGAAAATCTAGATCATTCCTAGTTAGGAGTTGAGATAAATGAAGGCAATGAACTTCTTTAATTATGTTGTCTATGTTAAAGTCCATATGATGTGTAAAATGGCATCTGAAAATAATTTTAAAAAAGCGTGAAGACACACTCTTTGTCACATAATCTTTAGACGTACTCTTGATTTTGTTGCAATTCGCACTCTGCTGTCAACGTTTTGAAGTAAAGCTTGTGTAGTCTAGCGGTCGCCGATTCTTCTATTGATATGCTTGCCATTTGCTTAATACAGCACGGAGCTAAAGGACTGCTTCCTCTGTCGTCTTTCCGCACTTTATCAATAGTCTGCTAACTCTCTATTATCTCCAGTTACTGATCATTTTTAAAGATTTTCAAGAAATTGTTAAGTACTAAGAACTCTCAATTCTAAGAAAAGCCCTAATAACGGTAATTCTATAATAGAAACTGACTATATTCCACAAACTTTGCCTTGCATTGTTGGTCATAAGATATACAGGGTGATTATAATTCAAGTTACGATTTCAAAAATCTATAATTTGAAAACTACTCGTCAGAATGACCTGACATTTTAGCAGAACAATCGTGAGGCAATGGAATTTTGTTTGGCGAAGAAAAAAATATAGTTCCAAAATCTGTTGATAGATGGCGCTGGCAGGGTTCACATTGTCTGAAGATATGCAAATTACTAATACGTGACATGCGCACCGCTGACATAGCTGGCATAAAAATGCAAAGCACCAGCTCTTTGCTTGAATGCTTCATCATGACTCTGACTATGAAGGATCGCACTCCGCTCTTAAAGCTTTTTTATAAGAACGATGAGTGTGCACTAACAGCTAGTAGGAAGTTTCGGACATTAAAATCTATAAAATCGGGTTCCATAACCACAAATGGTCTGCGAAAAATGATTGCTAAATTCGAAGAGACCGATTCATTTGACGTGAAACGGGATAGAGGAAGGAAACCAGTTTCGGCTACGGCAATGGAAGATGTGGCTACAGCATTACAAGAACAGATGAACAGTGATGCTAGAATCAGCAGTGCACGCGGAATTGGCCGAATGCTGGATATCAAGTCTCTTCATCACGGAAGTCTCCAATCTTAGTTTTAATGAAAATAAGAGGCCAAAATTTTATTTAAAAAAGAAACACTTTATTTGCAAAGAACTATTTTTACTTGTACGGTGCGTAAAGTCCTATGAAACATCTTGCGCTGTTACCCATGCAAGATAACTCATGTGCAGCAGTTGCTACCTACTGATCTGGAAGCACGTGAATCTTTTGCACTACGATTTCTTGCTCGGATGGAAGTGGAGAACGAATGGCCATGGAACAGTCTGTGGTCTGACAAAGCCCACTTCCATTTGCAAGGTTCTGTAAATACGCAAAATTGCAGGATATGGGCGATCGAGAATCCGATCCAGCTGCAGCCATTACCTCTTCACTCTGAAAAGGTCACTGTATGGTGCGGAATAACGGCACAGTTTATCGTCGGTCCGTTTTTCTTCGACGAGATCACACTTGCGGGTCCCGTTACCTGCACCGTTACTGGCAAGCGGTATGAAGCACTTTTGCGTAACCATATTCTTCCGGCACATCAGCAGCTTCTGTGTGTGGATCGCACAGTATTCATGCAAGTGGGCGCTCCTCCACGCATTGCTACTCCTGTGAAGCAGCTGCTGGTGCTCATTTTGGAGATGCTAGGATCATAAGCCGCCATTTTCCAACAACGTGGCCGCCACGTTCCACCGACTTAAACCCGTGTGATTTCTGGCTTTAAGGGTACCTAAAGAATGTTGTTTACAGCGGGCGGATTGAGAATCTAGACGACTTGAAGGCAAGTATCACACACCACATCCATTGCATCAGTACAGATACCCTCCGATCCGTTGTGGATCCGTTGTGGAGCATGCCATTTTGCACTTCCATTTAGTAGCGGAAGAAGATGGAGGGCATATCGAACTTCTGCCTTAATCATCAGTAAGATGTTTGTTCCACGAAGCTCTGTTTTTTTGCCATTATCACTGTTGTCGCTGTAAACACGTATTCTTGTCTTTTCGCTAATAAATGTTTCGTAAATCCCTGAACTCTATTGTTTTCTTTTGGCTAACAACATTCCTGTGTTTCACGAATCCATTTTTGGTTTTTTCCCTGATATTACCCTGCCAGCGCCAACTATCGGCAGATTTTGGATCTACTTTTTTTCCTACGCCAAACAAAATTCCATTGCCTCACGATTGTTCTGCTAAAATATCAGGTCATTCTGACGAGTAGTTTTCAAATTATCGATATTTGAAATCGTAAGTTTAATTATAATCACCCTGTATATTGTTGATCCCTGCATAGTATTGGTGCATTACTTGTTGATAACATTGTTGATACCTATTGTTGCACAAAGTTTTCCTTGCATTGTTGGTCATGAGATATATATTATTGGTCCGTGCAGTGTTTGTGAATTGCGTGTTGATACCATTGTTGATTACTATTATTGCACAAACTTTGCCATGCATTGTTGGTCATGAGATACTTCTTATTAATATGACCTGCTATCATTATGAATATCAATTTATTATCGATAATTCTTATTTTTTCGATATCTGAGGTAAACAGTGACCTTCCTCATTCTTTGCAGTATGCAAAATTTCATCAAGATCGGAATAAAACTGTAGATTTGTATTAGAAAGAAACCCACCCACGAACAAATATTCTTCCTTATGCAAAACCACAGAGAGCAAAGGGACTATCCATTCTACGAAAAATCCGAAAAACAGGAATTCTAAGTGATATACACACAAATACAGAGAAGTCATGCGAGGCTACTTTTATTTGCACCACCCTGTATATTCGTAAGATCAGTGGATGATACCAAAAAGGGACGCCTAAAACGTTATAGAGGCCCGCGTCCTGGCCTTCCTGTGTGACCAATGCTGATCGCGACTGGTTCAGTGTAGAGACCCTGAACAAATATTTCTTTTATTTTCTTTATTTATTATGAAATTACATTCACTTTATTATACTTACTTACTTACTCACTTTTTAAACCCGCTTATCCGTTAGGGTCGCGGGGGCAGCAGCCCTATGGAGGATCTCCAGCGATCGCGATCTTCCGCCATCAGGCGCATGTCCTCCCTGTCAATTCCAAGCGACTCGAACCCAGATTCTCCATGTAGTCTAGCCACCTGGTTCTAGGCCGACCCCTTGGTCTCTTACCCACCGGCTTGGAAAATAACAACTGCCTAGGAAGACTAGTTTGCGGCATCCGTATCACGTGGCCATACCAGCGCAACTGAGATCTCTCAATGCAGAGAAGTAGTGTCACGGTCAGAAATCTGGCGCAGTGGAATTTTTAAATAAGACACTCATTGTAGTAGCGTACGTGTAAAAATATAAATTAGTTTTATTTGCACACTAATTGAAAACAAATAAAAATATTACCTGAAGAAAGAGAACCAAGAAAAAGACTACTTTGGAAATTATGAAAGTAATTACCCATAAATAATTACAACATCATCCTTTATATTAAAGGGTGAACAATAGAAATCAAAAAAACTGGATTTCAACGTGCGACAAAAATCGATAATTAAATACAATGACGCTACAATTTGTAGGCACATTTCAAAGCGTAAATTTAATAAACTCAACTACTGAGTAGCTGAACGGTAAAACCGTTCGGTAAAAGTTTTACGGGAAACGAAACTTAATCCAATGATAAATATTTCAATAATATCTATTAACTACTTATATTATTGACAATTCGTCCTTTTCTTGAAAGGGTAACAATGGCCACTCATGGGCAACGTGCGATAAAAATTTCTGTAAGAATTACAATACAAAAAGCAACATACGCACAATAAAGTATAAATGTTTAGAAAAATATATCCAACAAATTAAACCTGGCTTGAAAGAAATACAGGCCGCAGAGAATTAAAGTTAAATTCTAAATCCTGTTTCAAAAATGGATATCGGCTTAACAAAGAAACTTTAAGCCTAGAATAATAGCACATTCATTTATTTAGCTAACGACACAGTCTATGTGCTCAAAAAGTTCGTGTTCTAATACCCTTTGCATTAGAGCACCTGGGTTTCAAAAACTCTGGCAGTAACAGTGCACATCACTATGTGATTCACCACGTAGCATTGACAATAAGAGAGTCCAAAAAGTCTGAATTATAATTTGGTTAAATTGAACTATCTGCACAAACGCAAACGCGAAACTGAACTATCTGCACAACCGCAAACGCGAAACTGAACAATCTGCGCAAACGGAAACGCAAGAGCGAAACTGAACAATCTGCACAGACGCGAAAGCGAAACTAAACAATCTGCACAATGCACAAAACGAAAACAAGACTTCACCATCCACCAAAACCAATGAAAAAAAAGACAACACACCCAACAAAAGAAAAAAGCAAACAAATCTAAAACATGCCAGACTGAAAAACGCAAACGGAACAGAACGCACACACTCCGAAAACCACAAAAACAGCAGTCATTCCAACACGGAGAAACGAAAACGCCACCAATCACACAAAAAAAAAAACAACTACAAACACCGAATGCGAGCGAAATGAAGAGTATTATTTACTAAAGCGGGGGGCTCCGCCCCCCAACCCCCCCCCCCTCTCTCACTGGCTCCCAACACACACACACACACACACACACACACACACACACACAAACAGAAAAGCACACAAAGCAGCCATCCAAAACTTAAAAAAAAGCAAAAGAAAAAAACCACTAACCTTCACCGAAAGCACCCGCACAACCACAGAAAACAAAATCCGACACAAAGAGCATGACTCCAAACACCATGAAAACACACGCACAAATGGCGACACCGGAAACAGCAACAGCAGCCCCGCACACAAAACAGGAAAGACGAAAAAAACAAGCATTCCACACCCACCCACAACAGACAAAACAAAAACACAAAAACACCACCACAAACCCCACCCCAAAAAAAACAAAGAAAAAAACACCGGAAAAAAACAACAGCCAAAAACAAAACCAAAACTCCTCCAAAAAAAAACCCAATCAAATGCAAAAACCAAAAAACACAATAAGCAAAAGCGCCATAAAAAAACACACAACCAAAGCGAAAACAGCAACAGCGCTCCGGCCAAAACACACAATACGAAAAACGCAACGCAAGCCCGCGTCTCCCATCCCGCGCACCAGACTTGCGTTTTGTGCAGATAGTTCAATTTAACCTATAATTTATCATGAATAATTCGATGAATGGAGATTAGCTAATAGCTTCAAATCACCATAGCCGGGTAAAGACCTTCTCGAATACTAGAAAGTAAAGAAAACGAAGCATACGAGTTAAAATGTCAAACGTTACTTCGTAATATGTTCACAAAAACTTTAATGGGAGAAATAACACCAACAGAGTCAGAGTTGCCATGCTAGAAAATATGCTTAAGGACGCAAACCCCGGGAGAATTCACACGGATAAATACAATTGAATAATTCGTATTTCTCGAAAATTCAACGGCGCTTGAAATAGCTGCCGCCTCTTTCAATTGCTTTCCCAACTCCGTCTCGTAAATAAGCATAGACGCTTGAAGGAAAAATACCTGCAACTTTGTATTTTGACAGTTCCAAAACGTGTAGACCTTCTTCGACGTGGCTCTGCTCTGTCCATGTATCTATTTCAATCCTCGTCAAACTGCGACAGTGGCTGATTCGTATCGTGGGCGGAAACATATGCGATGCATTCAAAATGCATTCGGCCGTGTGCGCTCGGGAAACTTTTGCCGGGTCGACGCCGCTCGCTGACTCGCTCGCTGTCAGCTGCTTGAGCGATAACCGTTCCGCTGAGCCTTCGTCTCTCGGCTTCCGCCGTGTGTTCCCTTCAACGCCATCTCCTCCGACGTTCGTAGCCATCGAATTCCTTTCAATGCCACGGGAACGATGCCATGGACGCTGGCTACTGCTTTTCCGAACGCTCCGCTCCTTTCCGTACGTCTCGATCGTTGTCTTGCCACTTTCCCTTCTGTCTTTCTCCTGAAGCTCCGCCGCGAAGCCTATCGGGCACTTTCGGTTTCGGACTTCTACGGCGCTTCGACTTCCATTTTTGTAACAAGTAGCGGCTCAACACCTAAAGATTCCCTTATTGGGCTGCTATACACTATCTAGCAGGGTAACACCTGCCACACCTCTCAGAAATCTCATTTAGGCCGCTTGTACCCGCGATCGCACTCTTTCTGTCATTACCCAATCCTCATGACCATAGGTGAGAATGGGGACAAAGATAGATTTTTATTATCGATTTAATAAATTAACTTATTTTTTAGTTCTGTTTTATTATGTTGTTTTTTTATTGAGTTTTACTTGTTTATTTTATTTATTTTGCTCATTTATTTATTTTATTAAAAATTATTAATCTACTAGCAAAGGTACCCGGCATTGCGTGGGATAATTACACTTGCAGGTAAACATAACAATCTCAAAAAATTAAATTAAATGGTGCAATGTCTTAAAAATAAACACATGAAAATGCTTAGAATTAATAATACGAGGTCTGTTCAAAAAATACGTAGACTGTTTGAATTGCGCGGGCCCTGTTGGTCCCAATCAAAATCGCTTGGTGTCGCCATCTTCTGACAGATCCGCTGATTACAAGGCAGTTTTTTGATTGCAAATATCAGTATTGGTTGATTAGCTACGCGGTTGTTTGTGAAGTGTGTTATTTTCGTTTGGCGGATTTTTAGAATGAGTGACTTGAACGAGCAAAGAGTTGCTGTGAAATTTTGTGTTAAACTCGGAAAAACTGCCACTGAAACTTTTGATATGCTCAAGACGGCTTACGGTTATGTTACTATGAAGCGTGCGACATGTTTTAAGTGGCATGCACGTTATAAAGATGGTCGTCAGTCAACTGCAGACGATGAGCGTCCTGGACGTCCTTCCACGTCAACTGACGAGGCACACGTGGACAAAATCAACACCCTGGTTCGGGCAAATCGACGTCTGACCATCAGAGAGCTTGCTGAAGAGTGTGAGATAGCAGTTGGATCATGTCACGAGATTTTAACCGAAAAATTGAAGATGCACCGCGTTGCTGCGAAGTTTGTTCCACGCCTGATGACGGACGACCAAAAAGCCCATCGCGTCCAGGTTTGTCAGGAATTGATTGAACGCTCAGAAGATGATGAAAACTTCTTGTCGAAGATCATAACAGGTGATGAATCTTAGGTGTACGGTTATGATATCGAAACAAAGGTTCAATCATCCCAGTGGGTGGGTGAGACATCTCCCAGACCAAAAAAAGCTCGCCAAGTTCGTTCCAATGTGAAAGTGATGTTGATAGTTTTTTTTGATGCTGAGGGCATAGCCCACCACGAGTACCTCCCCCAAGGCTCCACAGTGAACCAGATTTACTACATCGAAGTTCTCAAACGTCTGCGGGATGCTATCCGGCAGAAAAGGCCAGAAATGTGGACGAGTGGTGACTGGTTGTTTCATCACGACAACGCTCCAGCCCATTCAGCTCTCAGAACTCGAGAGTTTTTGGCCAAACACTCGATCACTGTTCTTCCTCACCCACCCTACTCACCTGACCTCGCTCCTTGTGACTTCTTCTTGTTTCCCAAACTCAAAAGACCTTTGAAAGGAAGGAGATTTGAGACGATTCCTGATATAAAGGCAAATGCGACGAAGGCGCTGAAGGACATCACAAAAGAAGCGTTCCAGGACTGTTTCCAAAAGTGGAAACACCGTTGGGATAAGTGTGTGCTTCGGGGAGGAGAGTACTTTGAAGGGGACCCAGATGTGTAACTTCTGAATAAAGTATATTTTGTTTTATGACGTCAGTCTACGTATTTTTTGAACAGACCTCGTACACTAAAAATTTTTAAAGGCTCACAATGATGAGTAAGAACTCTCTTTTCTAAGAAAAGCCTGAATATCAGGAATTCTATGCATTGTTATAAATTGAAACTTATCCATATTGCATCATCATTTTATGTTCATTGTTTTAATTCTTGGAAAGATTGCCTTAACATTGCATCATCATTCTGTGCTCATTGTTTTTGGTGAATTGCGCGTTGATACCATTGTTGATGCGAACACGATGGGCCTATTGTTGCACAAACTTTGCCTTCCATTGTTGGTCATGAGATATATATTGTTGGTCCATGCAGTGTGTTTGTGAATTGCGTGCTGATACCATTGTTAATAACTATTGTTGTACAAACTTTACCTTGTATTGTTGGTCATGAGATATTTCTCATTAATATGCCTTGCCATAACCATGAATATCGATTTTTTATCGAAATTTATTATTTTTCCGAAATCTGAGGTACACTGTGACCTTCGTCATGCTTTGAAGGTCAAGTATGCAAAATTTCATCAAGATCGGAATGACACTGTATATTTGTATAAAAAACAAACAAGCCCACAAACAAACAAACAAACATCCTTCTTTATATATATAGATTTTGTATATATAGATATTAAATAAAATTTACTTGCTTAATTTTAAATCTATTTAACCTTTATATTTTATTAGGTTTTATTTATTTTTATATCGTATTTTATTTTGTTTGAATTTATTGTATTTTATTTAAAACTAGCAGAGTACCCGGCGTTGCCCGGGATAACTACGCTTGTAGGTAAACAGAACAACCTCAAAAAGCTAAATTAAACCTCCAAATTGGTTAAATAATAACTCAATCACTACAATATAGAGCGCAGGAACTATCCATTCTAAGAAAAGTCCGAAAATCAGGAATTTACCTCTTCACTGAAAAAATCCATTCTAGGTGATATACTGGGACTTGATTTGCCGAAAAAAAATTTTTAAAGGCTCACAATGGATGGACCTCTCCAAGGATGCCTTCTAGTCTAAATAATTTTTTACTCACGTAATCTTACTTTAGATGTACACTTGATGTTGTTGCAATTTCCTTTCTTCTTTCGATGTCTTGAAGCGAAAATTGACCATTCATCACTTTGTGTAGTCTAGCAGTCGCCGATTCTTCTATTTACTTGCTTACCATTTGCTCAATACAGCACGGAGCAAAAGGAGTGTTTCTTCTATCGTCTTTCACTCTTTCTCAATAGTCTGCTAACTCATTATCTCCAGTTACTGATCATTTTTAAAAATTTTCAAGAAATTGTTAAGTACTAAGAATTATCTTTTCTAAGAAAAGCCTGAATAACAGGAATTCTATGCATTGAATTCTATATTGCACAAACTTTGCCTTGCATTGTTGGTCATGAGACATATATTGTTGATCCTTGCATAGTGTTGGTGCATTGCATGTTGACACCATTGTTGATATCTATTGTTGCACAAACATTTATTTGCATTGTTGGTCAAGAGATATATATTGTTGGTCCGTGCAGAGTGTTTGTTAATTTTTTGTTGATACCATTGTTGATACTTATTGTTGTAAAAACTTTGTCTTGCATTGTTGGTCTTGAGATATTTCTCATTATTATACCCTGTCATAACCATGAATATCGATTTTTTTTTATAAATAACTATTATTTTTTCGAAATCTGAGGTAGACAGATTTTATCTGAATAAAACTCTAGATTTGTATAGAAAACAAACAAACCCACAAACAAACAAACATTTTTCTTTATGTATATCGACTAGCAGAGGACCCGGCGCTGCCCGGGATAATTACGCTTGTAGGTAAATACACACAAACACACACACTTTTCCCAATCGTCTGAACGCTTGGCAAGGAGCTGAAGAAAAACACCTGTACCTGCTTTGCCTCATCGAGAGAGACTGCCCTATCTATATCGTCTATTGTATCCATTTCCTGTTCATTGTTAATAATTCTTGGAAACGAATGTTCTGGCATTGCATCATCATTTTATGTTCATTGTTACAATTCTTGGAAACGAATGTTCTGTCATTGCATCATCATTTTATGTTCGTTGTCATAATTCTTTGAATCATTTTGTAATCATTGTTATTGGTGAATTGCGCATTGAGACCATTGTTAATGCGAACACGAGGGGCCTATTGTTGCACAAACTTTGCCTTGCTTTGTTGGTCATGAGATATTTCTTGACACCATTGTTGATACCTATTGTTGCACAAACTTTGCTTTTGATTGTTGGTCATGAGATATATATTGGTTGGTCCGTGCAGAGTGTTTGTGAATTGCGTGTTGATACCATTGTTGATACATATTGTTGTACAAACTTTGACTTGCATTGTTGGTCATGAGATATTTCTAATTAATATGCCCTTCCATAACCATGAATATCGATTTTTTATCGATAATTATTATTGTTCCGAAATCTGAGGTAGACAGTGACCTTCCTCATGGTTTGATGATCATGTATGCGAAATTTTATCAAGATCGGAATAAAACTGTAGATTTGTATAAAAAGCAAACAAACAAACCCACAAACCCACAAACAAACCCACAAACCCACAAACAAACATCCTTCTTCGTTCTATATATATAAAGAAGGATGTTTGTTCGTTTGTGGGTTTGTGGGTTTATTTGTGGGTTTGTTTGTTAGGTATCAACAATAGGTATCAACAATGGTATCAACACGCAATTCACAAACTCTGCACGGACCAACAATATATATCTCTTGACCAGCAATGAAAGGAAAAGATTGTGCAACAATAGGTTTCAACAATCTTATCATCACGGAATTCACACTACGCTCAGACCAGCAACAGATATCTCATGACCAACAATGCGAGGCAAAGTTTGTGCAACAATAGGCCCGTCGTGCTCGCATCAACAATGGTCTTAATGCGCAATTCACCAATAACAATGAGCACAAAATTATTCAAAGTATTTTAACAATGAACATAAAATGATGATGCAATGACAGAACATTCGTTTCCAAGAATTATTAACAAGGAACAGGAAATTGATATAATAGACGATATAGATAGGGCAATCTCTGTCGATGAGGCAAAGGAGGTACACGTGTCTTCGTTCAGCTCCCTAACAAGCGTTCAGACTATTGGGAAAAGTGTGTGTGTTTCTTTGTGTACGTGTGTGTGTTTACCTACAGGCGTAATTATCCCGGGCAACGCCGACAATCGACAATCGAGCAGTGGAGTGGAAGAAATAATGCGAGTGATACTGAAGCAGAGCTCTGAAACTCACTCGTCACATGTTTAGACCAGGGGAATTACACTGCGGTAGGTGAGAAGCCTGAAAGAACCCCGAAGGTCCTCCTCAAGATGATTGAAGAATATTCCCCTCATTCTGGGGATAAAAAGGTTGATTGGAGATTGTCTTAGAAAAGGGGGGGAGCCAGAGGCGAACTAGGCTATCCAAAAATCGGGGAAGATAACATTCCTGACATCGTCGAAGTTAACTTCCAGGACATGGCTGGGCAAGCGACTGTTTAAGCGTTTCCTGTAGTCATTAGGGTTGTGAATTTCACACACCAACTGATTCCTGTGAATAAGCATCTTCGGGAGCATAGTCTTTATCGTATCCTGTACAAACTTGCCAATATGCGTCATCCCTAGATCCTCATGGACGACATTATTGTTGGCTACTCTACGATTAAGTTTCACAATTGCTCTAAGAGTAACATTTTGGAATGTCTGCAGCTCCTTCCACCTTGTTTTGCACACGGAAGCCCAAGCTGGCATACCATGAAGCAAGATCGTGCGGGCAACGCCGGGTCCTCTGCTAGTTATACAGGGTGTAAATTTTAAGTTGACAAAGCAGAATAACTCGAAAAATAAGCTTCACACGAAAAAATGCGTATAATCCAAAGTTGATTATTTTCGAGGGGGCATCTGCTGGTGCTAAAATTAGCCCACCCCCCCCGGCCCCTGGGGGTGGGGCGGGGGGCAACTTTAAAATTTCAAATGGGAACCCCTATTTTTTATTGCAGATTCAGGTCCTACATAAAAAACTACGTACATTTTGTCTGAAACATTTTTTTTTATTTTTGGTAGATGGCGCTGTAATTCAAGAAAATCCATTTTCTCATTTTTGCGTGGAAATGGTTACGGAGAAATAAAAAATACTTATTTACTTCGTAAATTTTGCCGCAAAGTTATTATTTTATTATTTTTTGCCGCGGATTAGGATAATTTTGTTTTGTTTCGTGGTCATGAGGCCACACAACTTTATAATTATCAAACAAATCAACTGATTAGCTAACTAACTAACCGAACATCCTACGTACTAACGAGTGAACTCATTAACTAACAGAGTAAAAAAGTAAAAGACTGTGTAAAGATGAAGTTATTCCCGTTTAAGATTTGGTGGTCCTTAAAAGGACCGATTGTTTTCGTTTTATTTTTTCTTATTTGCAAATACTTGCAAGTAAATGAATTTCGGGGTGCTTGTATTTCCAGTGAGTCCCCTCGCCTCTCACTTTCGGCCTGCTTGTTGTCCTTAAATCCCTTGCATCTCGCCGTTTTATGAAATTAAATGTTCAAATTGATGACCTCCAACTTCGATGCATTTATTGACTCGTTTTGTAAATTCCTGAACACATCTTGATAACATGTCTGGTGTAATTGCAGCGCAAGCATCTCTTATTCTTTGAATCATGTTTTCGCGAGTGGTTGGCGTTTCCTTATAAACGATATCTTTGAGGTAACCCCATAAGAAAAAATCTGGCGATGTAAGGTCAGGCGATCTGGCTGGCCAATTCACAGGACCTTCCCTGCCGATCCAGCGACCATGGTAAAGTCGATGTAGTACTTCGCGCGCTACTAATGAATAATGCGCTGGACAACCATCATGTTGAAACCACATGTGTTGTCGAAGTTCAATACTCAGGTCTTCAAGTAGATCTGGTAGTTCATTTTCAAGTAGGTTACGATATTTGTTGCCATTCAAATTACCGTCTATAAAATATGGACCGATAAGTTTATCGCCAATTATCCCACACCAAACATTAATTGACCAAGGTCGCTGATGGTTGACTTCTCGAATCCAGTGTGGGTTCTGTTCACTCCAGTAATGCATGTTATGTCGATTAACTTCCCCGTGGTTTGTGAATGTTGACTCATCGGAGAAAAGAACTCGTGCAAAAAAATGTTGGTTTGTTTGCATCTGCTGAAGTGCCCAGTGACAAAACGTTAGACGGTTTTGGTGGTCATTGCCATGTAGTTCCTGATGCATAGATACATGATATGGATGAAATTTGTGGAGCTTCAGCATTTTCCAAACACTCATATGTGAAATTCCTGATTGCCTTGATATTTCTCTTGTGCTCGCATGTGGATTATGAGCCACAGCAGCTAGGACTGACACTTGATTGTTTTCTCCACAAACAGTAGCTGCACGGGTTCTTTTTTTCTGGTTCACACTACCTTCCGCAGTAAATTGTTTAATAACTCGAACAAAAGAAGACCGTGATCGCGTTTGGCCAGGAAAACGCTGAGCATAAAGCGCGACTGCATTATCAAAATTTCTCCCACTTTCTCCATAAATGTACACCATCTCAATTTTTTCTTCCACAGAAAGATAATTCATAATGTAAATTCAAAAGCAATACGGCGTTGTACACTCACAAAAACAGTTGAAAAATTACAATCTTTTCTTCTAAAGATCAGAATTTAAAATGTAAACATTCTGAAAAAAATGCCAATGTTTACGTTATTTGTTTGTTGACGAAATGTCTTCAAATTACATTGTAGTTAAAACAATGTAGGAATCGAAATGAATAATAAATTAGTTATTTCCACGCAAAAATGAGAAAATGGATTTTCTTGAATTACAGCGCCATCTACCAAAAATAAAAAAAATGTTTCAGACAAAATGTACGTAGTTTTTTATGTAGGACCTGAATCTGCAATAAAAAATAGGGGTTCCCATTTGAAATTTTAAAGTTGCCCCCCGCCCCACCCCCAGGGGCCGGGGGGGGTGGGCTAATTTTAGCACCAGCAGATGCCCCCTCGAAAATAATCAACTTTGGATTCTACGCATTTTTTCGTGTGAAGCTTATTTTTCGAGTTATTCTGCTTTGTCAACTTAAAATTTACACCCTGTATATATAGAAAGACTAGCTGATCAAGCCGGCGTTGCCCGGGATAATTATAGTTATAGGTCAGCAGAAGAACCTCAAGAAGGATGTTGATTTGCTTCAGTTAAACACATGTAATTGTTTCGGGTATATAAAAAAGACTGTTATGGTTTCTATTGTCTGGATTCGCCAGCCGAGCTTCGATTGTGCTCTCCAGACAATTTTATTTATATCCCAGCTTTTACTCCAAAGCTGGACGGTACACTATGTTTTTTGTTTTTCCGTCCGGGGCGTAAATAAACAAATTATTTGGGATGCCGACTCTTGAGCAAGCTACATATAATTGCCCGTGTGAAAAACATGGCGTTTCCAAGTTAATGCCTGCCACACCAAGCGATTGCCGCTGGGCCTTGTTGATACTCATAGCGAATGAAAGCCGTATGGGAAACTGCAATCGCTTGTAATGGAAGGGCATGTTTGTATCAGTGGGTATTAATGGAATGCGAGGAATGAATACTTCTTCACCTGCGGCATTCCCCGTGATGATCGTGGCCTCTATTACGTTCGGCAATAGATTCTTCACGGTTAGTCTTGTTCCATTGCACCGCCTTGGTGGGTCGAGGTTACGTAATAGCATGATAGGGGATACTTTTTTAAAGTGAGCTTATGTGGCGGCATTCCTGGGGGTTCAAGGGAATTTAAAAATTCTGTAGGGTAATGCACAGCTTGCTCCATGTCCATTACTGTATCACTAGATGAAAAGATGGCAGAGCTGCCGGGGAGCATTTCCTGAATAAGATCGTTAACATATTTAACGCTGTCGTTTTTTGGAGCTAAAATGACCCTTTCGCACAACCATCGATGCGATTTGTAATTTTCTTGTATATCTGGAAACACTTTAGTTATCAGCTCGTCGAGTGAATAGACCATATTGCAAAAATTCGAGGGAAACGAAATTAGACCGGTAGTGGGGTCGACAGGAACTTCTCCATTGGCGATTAACAGAAATTGCTGTGAAAACTGTTCTGCACTTGCTTCTCCTCGTAAATGAACCCTCATATTCTTCTTGAGATCCATTTTGCGCACATGCCTCCATAAGGTCGAGGAATTAAGACAGGCGTGAAGTTCATCGGCTTGCGTAGAGCGTGGATTCACAGGCAGGGTTTGTCTAAAATCTCCTGCCAGGAGGACAACAGTACCGCCCATCAGCCGCCCATTTCCCCGTATGTCTTGCAAAGTGCGATGAAGCGCTTCTAGTGCCTTTTTGTGGGCCATGGTGCATTCGTCCCAAACGATTAGTTTGCATGCTTGAGCACTTGTGCCTGACTGGAGCCTTTGCTTATGTTGCAAATGGGCCGTTCTGAAAGCTGCAGATTCAATGGTAGCTTCAGAGCTGAATGCGCTGTTCGACCAGCAACTAACAGTGTAGATGCTATCCAAGAAGATGCTATAGCCAAAGCAATTTCATTCCTTTGGCGAATCTCAGCCAGCAAAATATTTATCAGAAATGTTTATCCAGTTCCCCCGGGTGCAACAAGGAAACAAATGCCACCACTTCCATCCTGAATGAAACTTAAAACAGCGTCATAGGCTTGCCTCTGATCTCAGACTAATAGGGGTCTATTTTTTTCAAGAAAAAGCTGGAGAGCATTAATGTCATAGTTCTTTTCCTGCCAAAAATCAGTATCTAGGACCTCTTGACCTGGGTTAATGATAGGGTTAGCTCTTTGCGCCTCTCAGAGAATGTCTTCACTTAAATTTTCTTTATATTTATCCCAAAGGCGCTGTGGATTTGATGGAGCACACGTCGTGATTATAATGGCAAAAAGACTCCTGAGTTGCTGTGAGAAACACGTGGCAGATGCCTCTGCCAATGTCGTGTCCCAGTGTTGATCGTTTTCAAGCAATCCGTGCTTCTGACATGATTCTCTATAGCTTTCACACACGTGTCCCTCGAAGGTTTTAAGATCATTAAATGATGTCGGTCCTCGCACAACGTGAAGCAACATTCTCAGGTAGTAGCACTCAGCATTGCTGGGATGAACAGTGTAGACACGGCCAATGGCGTTAGTTGCGCATATGTCGGTTTGACCTGGAACTTGGGCTCCCTTCTTCCTCCTGCAGAAAATTTTGCGTTGCGCGTTCCAGGTGTAGTATTTTGGTACATCGACATAGAGTAATGCCTTTGCAAATGGATCTTGCTGGCACAACTGGAAAAACGCTGGTAATGTGGTGTTTGGAGGCATTTCTGCTCTCTCTTGAGCATTCTTTCCGTAAAATATACTCTATGTCCGTTTTCTAAGTGAACGCTTAAGTGGACAACCGTTGGGTATCGTTCGTGGATTTGAAAATGGAAGAGCCGCCAAATAGCCTCATTAATGCTAATATATCTCCCCAATTGGTACTGAGTCACTTCATCCACCGCATTTTCATTGGCTAACCCGAAAACGGCCATGTCACTGCCTTTAGTGACGTATTTGCAAATGTACTTAATTGATTTAACAGAGTGGCAGTACTCGACATTGATGTGTGCTTGAAACATTTTTGTAAGAAGAGGGGAATAAGGCACAACCCACCTGTTATCAATTTCGATATCTCTGTTTTGGTTGTTAACCTTAACTGTAACAGTCGCTGTGAAGCCCCCATTTTCAGGTTTTCGTCTTCTGTATAAAGGGTAAAACCACCGTTGGCTGAATGTGTCTTATCAATGAACTGTCGTGGATAGTTCTTAGTACATTTGTCATCTTTCATGCATGGTGCCTTATGGTTTAAAGGTCCGCACGGCCCATGGATCATGTTCTTTGGCACTACTTCGAATAGCAGTGGATCCTGTTGAAGATCTGGCAACTCAGCAGAAATTATGTCATCTATTTCAGTCGGTCGGATTTTTTCTTTAGGCCGTACCAACATGTGTGCATGTGGAAGACCTCGCTTTTGCCATTCGAACGAATACATCCAACAGCGGGTTTCTCCAAATATATGGCTTTTCGTATTAACATCAGTAAATTTGATTAGTTTTTGCTTAAATACTCTCGCTGTTAAATCATGACGATCAATAGGTGATTGGCCTTCCAAAAGCTCAACTGCAATCTCTGGCCACTTAGGGTTGCACGTAATGGTTACAAAAACATCCGGACGGCCATGATTGCGGAATAGGACATAGCGTCTTGAGCATATTCGTGCATGTGTCTCGGACTGCCAGTGAACGTAGCCGGTAATATTGCCATCCTTCCTATATCAGCGACATTTCGGTAATTAGCCACAGCATCCCGTAGATGAATATAATCAGCAACACGCAGTTTTTTCTGATTTAACCTAATATAAAGATGTAACAATGTGTGTAGTGGCCTTACAGTATAAGAGATGGACAATAGAATTACCAACTAGTTTCGCCATTTATTCCCGGCTTTGTCAAGGTACACAACAAGAGGCTCGCAGGCTTTATATACAGAAAAATGGTACAGATGGACCAATGAGCGTAAAAATATGATACATAGGAAATGGCCAATAAGAGAAACAAGCGAGATAAGCATAAAAATTAAAATATAAAACTATAGGAAATGACAAAAGTGATGCGACAAAAAAACGCGGACCGTAAAGAGAACATATCTGGTTGTCAACAGGGGAGATTGACAAAATAAAATAGAAACGGGAGAATGACAAAATAAAACCAGTCTACAGTAAATCAGAAAGAGGATTAAGTATGGTAAATATGTCGAAGTCGGTCTGGCGGTTGAGTAATCGGTCGGGGTTGGTCTTCTTGGCCTTGTAGATTTCGATAGCTTCGAGGGTGGTAGTTTTTGAAGGATTATGGCATATGTGTAAGACGGACATCACTTCATCTTGCGTGCTAAGGGGGTGTCCGGTTCTCCTCAGGTGGTTAGCATAGTGTGACCGTTTGTCATTCTTGATGTATGACTTGGCATGTTCTTTAAAACGTACTGTGAAAGTACGGGAGGATAATCCGATGTAGTATTTGTCGCACAACGTACAATCGAGGCGGTAGACTCCTGGTTGTGCGAGTTTATCGTAAACGACGGCGGATGAGGGGTTCAGTGTGCGGGTGGACGAGAGGGGGGAGCGTAAGGATACTCGGAGTCCGAGGGAAGATAGAAAACGGGAGAGTTGGGAGAAATGGGGACCTAGGTACATTAAGGAGACCACTTCTTGGACTGGGGTGCATCAGGGGAGGTAGGATTGAAGATGGCGTGTTGCTGGCGGTGGAGGAAACGGGAAAAGGAGGAGTTGGAATACCCATTCTTATGGGCAAGGGAGCGGATGATGCGTAGTTCGGACGAGCGGGCGGAGGGGTTGAGGGGGAGCTTCAAGGCACGGTCGATTAGGCAACGTAGGGATGCTAGTTTGTGTATCGGGGGGTGTGAAGAGGAACGATGGATAAGGTTAGAGGATGTAGTAGGCTTGCGGTAAACAGAGAAGGTGAGGCGGTTGGAGGGGACGTCGTTAGTGATGAGGTTGTCCAGGTAAGGGAGGGATCTGTTGGACTCGATTTCGAAGGTAAACTGGATGTGGGTAGAGAAAGAATTAAAGCTGTCAGCTATGGCAGGAAGGGAAGTAGAACGGGAATCGAAGAGTATGAGAATGTCGTCGACATAACGGAAGTAGGCTATGATAGTGGTATTGTTAAGGAGGGGGGTAACAAAAGTTAGTTCTAAATGTTGTAAATAGACTTCAAATGACCTTTTACGGGAAGAGCAGTTTGGATTTCGTGCTGCCCACTCTTGTCCGATGCAGATATGGAGGCTCGTTGAAGACCTGAGCACCCCCCTGAACCTCTCCAGGTACTGTGGGGTGGTATTTCCCAATGTCAGTAAAGCTTTTGACCATGTGTGGCATGAGGGCCTTATCTACAAAATGATCAGAGACGGGATCCCTGCCGATTTGATTTTAATGGGAAGTCCTTTCTTGAAGGCAGATCCTATCAAGCCAAAGTTGGAGAAAATATTTCCATACCCCATGCTGTAAAGGCCGGTGTCCCTCAGTGTTCTGTCCTCGGGCCTATACTATTTAATTACTTTGTACATGATTTCCCAAAACCCGATAATTGTAATCTGTATTTTTATGCGGATGACACTGCCATTATGACATGGGCACACCAGCCGGCTCACGTTATCACTCGGCTGCAGTACGCCTTGAAGCAGTTCGAAGACTGGTTTAACTGCTGGAAGTTGAACCTTAACGTCGGAAAATGCAAGGCTTTGTACCTCAATAGGAAGCTCAAGCATCCCCCGGATTCTCTTGTTCTGTTTAATAAGAAACTGGACTGGGTGGACAACTACAAGTACCTGGGAGTTATCATTGACTCAAGACTCTCATGGAACCAGCATATGTCCTATGCTCTGAACAAAGCGAAGAGGGCTAAGTACAGGATCATAGCTCTTATGGGTCGCAACAGCGCCCTCAGCATTGACAACAAGCTACTTCTGTACAAATCGATTATCCGGACCATACTCCTCTATGGCATGCCTGCGTGGGCGACTATCTGTAAAAGCAGATGGAGTGAACTACAGTCATTCCAGAATGTTACCCTGAGGACCATTGCCCAGCTGGACAGAAGGACGGTGAAAAACCAATCCATCCACCTCGATTTAAACATGGCCCATATTGGTAAGTTTATACAGGATCTCCTTTTGATTATGATACAGAAGATGAAGACTCACGACAATAAGCTTGTGAAAGGGATACTGGAGAACTCAATGAATATGAACTGGCATACGAAGTATCGTAAACCGAGGCACGTTCTTGACATCAATTTTGAAGATATTAGCAACGTCTCTTTCCCAGACTACTGGAAGATGTGATAATCTTATTTCTCCTTGTATTTTTTATTTCGTTTGTTTTTTGTTTCTGACAATCGTCAATCTTATTTTCTTTTTTGTATAATATGGAAGACCGCTTGGGTTGGTTAGGCTTCTTGACTACCTCAGTGTATTTCCTTTGGAGTTTATTCTGGTTGGATGAGCTTTGTGAAAGCGCTGCTTTCGTCCCATCTTAACGAATGTACACTTCACTGTTCGATTGTCGATTGTCGATTGTTGTGTACAGATTACTGGACTTCATAGGTCGTGTTTTATTTAATACTAGTGGTCTGCTTCTAGTCTAGACAGTCGTCAATCAAATTTTCCTCCACCAAGAGGAGGCAATTTTCTTTCATACTTTGGATGACCTTTGTGGGTACATCAGGCTTCTTTTCTAGTTCAGTGTATTTCCCTTGGAATATGATTATTAAGGGTGAGATTATGGAAGCTATGCTTCAAGTTCCACACGAATACCGATACACTACACTGTTCGATTGTCGATTGTCTTGTTGTGTACCTTGACAAAGCCGGGAATAAATGGCGAAACTAGTTGGTAATTCTATTGTCCATCTCTCATACTGTAAGGCCACTACACACATTGTAAAAAAGCACAGTATTATGATCCCTTCTGTATCTAATATAAAGAAGCCGTTCACATTCGACTTTCGCATACATATCTACGATGGATTGATGAAACAACTGGCGGAATAGTAACATGTGGTTTGAGGATCCCTCTCTCAGCATAATGCGGCATGCATAAAACTCCACAGAAGATACATTTTTTGCGTCGTATTTCCTGTGAGAGGATAGATTTGTTTTATTTTAAAGTGGTAACCATCCTCGCCATCAAAGAAGATAAGAGGATACTGCAGAGCATCATATGAACGGTGTGTTTCTGGAATCCTCAGCAAATTTTCACTTCGTCTCTGAACAATTATGTCACGGCTATCGTACTCTTCCTGATCAACCATGAGTATGGCTATATCGTTAATGGTTGGGGCATTAAAGCGCCGTTGATGTTCACCAGATGGCCTCTTGTATGCCCGTATGACTACTTTGTACTCGTCTGTAGGCATCCTTTCTAATGCTGTTTTAAATATTTTTACCAGGTGGTTGTGCGAATAAAATAGTCTCTGCAGATTTAAAATGATGTCTTGTCGCACGCCAGATATATTAGCACATCGTTGATCAGCCTCTAATATTTCATCGCCCTTGAAGTAAACTTGAAGAAATTTTGGATTTTCACCTGGAAGGGGAAGAAGTGATCCAGCTCTGTGGTAAATTTGACCCTGAACCTTAAAAGTAGGCATGAATCCACCTTCTTGCACTATTGATGACGCGCCAAACGATGTCATTTGGAAGCTTGAATTGTATGCGGGTATATTTTTTAGGAAATGTTTGGAATCTGCTGTATTACCATATAATTAAGATAACAGTGGTTCTGGAGGCTCTTTAAGTGGCGGCAGCTTCACTTTTCCATTAGAGCAACATATTCCTGGTGGTTCTCATTTTTATTTCTTTGCCTGACAATGGTTACATACGACATCCATCCTTCCTATTAGAACTTTAGGGTGATTACAGTAATCGTGTTCAGAATTGTAATTAAATGCCGCTAATTTTAAATCAGAATGTCGATTCGCCACCCTTAATTCTTCCGTTCCACGTCGAACTCGTTGAACATGTAGCTCTCTTTCCACCGAAGTTTCCTTGCCCTTGACGTTGCAGCTCGCATACGTTCCTGCTGTATACGAAGCTCTTTTTCCTCCGAAGTTTCCCTTGCTCTTGATGTTGCAGCTTGCACACGCTTCTCTTGTAGACGAAGCTCTCTTTCCTCCGAAGTTTCCTTTGCCTTTGACGTTGCAGCTCGCATACGTTCGTGCTGTATACGAAGCTCTTTCCTCCGAAGTTTCCCTTGCTCTTGTTGATTCGAGTTGATGTATTTTTTAGGTTATGCACTGCTCAAACGTGCCAAACACAAAAACACACACACACATACACAAAGAAACACACACTTTTCCCAATCATCTGAACGCTTGTTAGGGAGCTGAAGGAAGACACGTATACCTCATTTGCCTCATCGAGAGACACTGCCCTATCTATATCGTCGATTA
Organism: Rhysida immarginata; assembly: GCA_023313115.1. Lineage (NCBI taxonomy): Eukaryota > Metazoa > Arthropoda > Chilopoda > Scolopendromorpha > Scolopendridae > Rhysida > Rhysida immarginata. The sequence continues at coordinate 932,244 of JAHWFO010020355.1, forward strand.
TATCCATTTCCTGTTCATTGTTAATAATTCTTGGAAACGAATGTTCTGTCATTGCATCGTCATTTTATGTTCATTGTTATAATTCTTGGAAACGAATGTTCTATCATTGCATCATCATTTTATGTTCATTGTTATAATTCTTTGAATAATTTTTTGCTCATTGTTATTGGTGAATCGCGCATTGAGACTATTGTTGATGCGAACACGACGGGCCTATTGTTGCACAGACTTTGCCTTGTATTGTTGGTCATGAGATACCTGTTGCTGGTATGAGCGTAGTGTGAATTGCGTGTTGACACGATTGTTGATACCTATTGTTGCACAAACTTTTCCTTTCATTGTTGGTCATGAGATATTTCTCATTAATATGCCCTGCCATAACCATGAATATCGATTTTTTATAAATAATTATTATTTTTTCGAAATCTGAGGTATCAAGATCGAAATAAAACTGTAGATTTGTATAAAAAACAAACAAATAAACTCACAAACAAACCCACAAACAAACAAACATCCTTCTTTATATATATAGATAGATAGATATAAAAATTAATAAAAGATTATAAAAAATAATATAACGACGTTATTTTGTATGCGAGAGTTTTAAAAAAATGAGCATGCAAATTGCACTACATAAATGTCTGGTATACTTCCCTTCCATATCATTGGTTATCACATCACTTCTATTCGAGGAACGCCACAAAGCTTTCCATTCATAGGATCACATCATCGCCTCCTCGAACGATGGTATCCTACTCATAGATGGTTTCCTACTCTTAGGTGGTATAGATTGGAGACGGAACGTTAATTGAAGGCGCATTCTCTTAAGGTCAGCGTTTTTTTTATATCCTATGCTTTAAGGCTGTTTTCTGGAAAAGCCCTTTTCAGGGCTAGCAGTCTGACTATTCTTTAATTATTATTTTAAATTTTATCATAATGCCAGACTCAGGCAAAGCGTTAAGTGGCCTTGCAAGCCAAAAAACAAGTGACGGTAAATACACGTATGGCAAGATATATAAAGATGCCTGTAAAGATTACAGATTCGAAGCTTTTGATGCTATAATTAAGGATAAGCTAGAGGTTTTGCGCCAAGAAATGTGCACTAAATATGATAATTTACAAGGAAAAGTCGAGTCACTAAAAGGAAACAACTGAAATCCACGATAAAATTGCTAATATGAATGCTGAAATATCTGCAGCACGTAATGAAGCCAACAAGAACTTTAATAAGTTGGAGCAGTTCCTCAAAGATCAATTCTCTGCTCTGTCAATGAAAGGTAATCAGCCTACAGGTGAAACTTCTGACTATCTAAGAGACTCTAGTGAAATAGAGAGTGAGAATCCTCAGCCTATGGAAATTATCCCCTCCGGTTTAGGGAGTAATGATAACGATGGCATAGACCCGATTAGTGCAAATCGCAAACGGCTATTTCATAGGGGATAAATGATACGGATAAATGGATACCTGCAAAATCCAAAAAGGCTAAAAAAGCGTTGAAAATTGACAACATCAAGGATGTTGTTGATATAAATAATACAATCAAGTCCGAACAGCGAAAAAATGTTGAAAAGCCAAATACAAAGAGCAGCTCCTATATTCCGCCAATCATAATACGTACTCACGGTCAGCGAATCAAGCAAATCCTGGACGAGATTCAAAAGCATGTGGCGATTAACCAAATTACTGTACACAGGCAGAGCAGAGACGATCAAAATAAGGTGTCATGATGAGGAAACGCATAGTAAATTGGTGTCTGGCATAAAGGCTGATAACGTGCTAAAGATTCAGCATCATCAACTTAAATCGGAAAAAGTCCTCAAATACGTTATACGAAATGTAGACGTGACCAATGACCTTAACGATTTTAAGGAAGACCTAAAAAAGGTCAATTATTTTCCTGAGAAAGTGATTAGACTTAAAAAATCTAAAGGATCCATAATTCTGGTTCTGTTAGCGAACACAGTGCACAATAAGACTCTAAGAAATGTTACTCGCATAGGGCCCTTAGCTGTATCCATCGAAATGTTCCGTGGAAATAAGAGACCATTACAATGCTTTAATTGCTTACGATTTGGTCATATATCTCTAGGGTGTACTGAAGCCCCTCGCTGTAACAAATGTACTAAAGACCACCAGTCACGAGACTGCCCAAATGTTAAAGGACAAGATCCTCCAAAGTGTATAAGATGCGATGGGCAGCACACATCAAGTTGTACAAAATGCCCAAAATATCCGCAAGTCAAACGAGTCCCAACTAAAGTTACTCCGGAGACATCCTATGCCTCAATAGTCTCGAAAACGGATAAAGGATTTAACATAAATGACATTCAAGGCATGTGTAAACAAGTAGGCAGTATATGCCATTTGCATAATGAATTAGGCAAAAAATATCCACAAATGAGTGGAATTCTTATGAGCAAACACTGAGATTATGGCTGATCGACGCTATACTGTTATTAACAGAGGTAAGCTTCATTGCGTCATATGGAACGCCAGGGGAATTCCCCGGAGGCGTATGGAGTTTTATAACTATTTAATTAAATGGGATATAGACGTGGCATTTGTTTGTGAGACACATCTAAAGCCGGGCCATGACTTCAGAATCCCGGGCTACTGTGTCTATCGCAAAGATAGAATTATTACTCCCAATGTCAAAAGCTCATCGGGAGGTGCAGCAATTATCGTTAAAAAAGACATTCGGCATGGGGAAGACCTCATACGAATGTATACAGGAATGGAGGTTGCTTCTGTTATTATCACGGATACTATTGTTGGCGATGTTAAATTCCTGGCTCTTTACAACTCTCCCAACATAAGATCGATTTTGACGAGCTCGATGAGCTATTCTCTGGGAGTATCCCAGTGGTAATGGCGGGAGACTTGAATGCTAAGCACTCGCAGTGGAACTCCAAACGTCATAATCAGAACGGTGTCATATTATCTAGATATATACAGAGCAAAACTGATATCATTGAGATAGGTCCTGTAAACGACACCTATTACTGTGACCAGTCACCTACAAGTGATGTCCTTGATATTGTTTTGCTGAAAGGCTTCTATAAGCCATTCGATATTTTTACTGTTGATGATTTATCTTCAGATCATAAACCGGCCGCACTGAATTTTGAAAATCTCAATATTGACTGCAGAGAACAAATGGGGCTTAAACAAGATTGGAAACTTTTCAGAGATCTTCTCAAAAATGACGTGCATAGTACGGAGGAGATAGACATAAATGTTGAAAGGGTCACTACACGTATTACTGAAGCCATCAATGCTTGTGCTTCTCCAGTAGATGTGAAACGGCCTGATCATCTCGTTCTTACTCCAGCAATTCAGTATCTAATAGTTCAAAGAAACAGGGTAAGGAAGCAATGGCACCGAACACGAGAGCCTTGGCCTAAAACCAAATATAACCGACTTACGAGAAGAGTACATGAGGAAATAAATAAACTTCATACCGATAGATGGAATGAGAAGGTGAAGAGTTTGTCAACCCAGGACAATTCTATATGGTGCACGATTCGATCCTTACAATCAAAAAGGCCATGAACATTCCACCACTTTTAGACACTAATGGACATTTCATAACTAATGACCAAGACAAAGCACAGCTTATTGCTGATTCAATTAAACAATAATTTGTGACTCCAAAGGATGATCGTCCAGAAGGACTAGAAATATCCAAAATGGTAGAAAGCAGCATAACAAAGTATTACAACAATAGCCATCATGTGGCCAAACATAAAATACAGGTAGCTGAGATTCAAAATTGCTTTAAGAAACTCAAGCAAAAAAGGCACCAGGTAAAGACACTATTAATAACAATGCCTTAAAAAACTTACCACAAAATGTAACTAGTGATATCACTAAAATTATAAACGACTGTTGGGATAACTGTTACTTTCCGGATAAATGGAAACAGTGTGTTGTCCTAAGTATCCCTAAACCCAGTCAAAATCCTGCAAACCCTGTAAGCTACAGGCCCATCAGTTTGTTGTCTTCTATATCAAAGTCTTGGAGAGAACAATTCTCACATGATTCTTAGATTTCTGCACAACCAATAATCTCATCCGTGCAGAACAATTTGGTGTTCGGGCAGAACATTCTTGCCAGCTCCATGTTTGGAGACTTATAGCGGATGTTAACAATCCCCTTAATCTTTCGATGTATTGCGGTGTCATCTTCTTAGATGTTCATAAAACATTTGATCAGGTCTGGCATGAAGGCCTTATTTATAAAATGATAACTGATGGTTTCCCACATGATTTAATTAGTCTAGTTCACTCGTTTCTATCCAACAGGTCTTTTCAGGCCAGAGTTGGAGATGAATTATCTGACACCTGTGAGATAAATGGCGGTGTCCCAGAAGGATCAGTGCTGGGGCCAGTTCTGTTCAATTACTATATACGTGACTTCCCTGAAATCTCTTACTGCAAGCTATATTTCTATGTGGATGATGCTGCTATACTGACATGGGCACGCCAGTCTAGTGTTGTTGTATCACTTTTGCAGAAAGCCCTTAAAGAATGTGAAATCTGGTTTAGCAAGTAGCGATTAAAACTGAATGTCGACAAATGCAAAGCAATGTTTATCACTAAGAGGAAAAAGAGAAATCTTGACTCTTTAAAGTTATATGGCAAATACTTGGAATGGGTTGATAATTATAGATACCTTGGCGTCGTTATTGATTCAAAACTATCATGGAATATGCATGTGACTTATGCGATGAACAAGGCCAAAGAAGCAAAGTTTAGCTTAATAGCTCTGTTGGGTCGTAACAGTGCCCTCAGTGTCGATAACAAACTACTGTTAAACAAAATAATTGTTCGTGTCATCTTGCTATATGGCATGCCCGTCTGGGCTACGATTTGCAAGACAAGATGGAAGGAACTCCAAACTTTTCAGAACATTACCCTAAGGACTATTGCACAATTAGATAGGAGAATTGATCGTAATTACTCCATTCATAATGATTTCGATATGACCCATGTCGGGAAATATGTTCAAGAGCTCATGAAAACCGTGCTGCCTATTATGGCAAATCATGATAATGATCTAGTCTCAGGCATTCTAAAACATTCTCTACATAGAAAAAAGCATCGTAATCCAAGACATATCCTTGATGTCAATTTTGATGACATTGATAATGTCATCTTCCCAGATTACTGAGTTTCATAAATTCTTTCGTTTTTTCTGTGGCTTACTATGTAATATACTCCTAGTTCAGGCAATTGTCAATCAAATTTTCCTCCACCAAGAGGAGGCAATTTTCTTTCATACTTTGGATGACCTTTGTGGGTATATCAGGCTTCTTTTCTAGTTCAGTGTATTTCCCTTGGAATATGATTATGCAGGGTGAAATTATGGAAGCTATGCTTCAAGTTCCACACGAATACCGATACACTACACTGTTCGATTGTCGATTGTCAAAAGCTTTCCATTGAATTTTGGGTGATCAGTGGGTGCCAGGGTCTGCTCTCAGGACAGTGGATCCAGTGGATAGGATGTGTCCACTATGAGCGCACCCAATAGCATTTTTGACCTTGCAGACAAGGCCCACGCTTGCATTTATGTCCGACCAGCTGGCCATACGTACTGTCCCCCGTGACTTTGGGAACACAGTCATAAATAGACTAGTAGAGGCGCCCGGCGTTAACTGGGATAATTCCGGTCGCAGATAAACAGAACTACCTCATAAGTAAAATAATAACTCAAATTGGTTTTCAGTAATTCGAGAATGTCCTTGTGTAGAAAAAGCTCCTGTTGTTCAGATATGTAAGACGCCCAGATAACGTTTTGCCTTCACTGTCCAGTAGTCATACAGAATGCTTCTTGATTTTAAGAGTTGATATCGTTTTTTTTCGTCAACTGTCATCCGAGCGAATGGCCTGCTTACTCTATCGCCTTTCTACTTTTCTCAATAGTCTGTTAACTCTCATTTATCTCCAATACTGCTCATATGTAATTCGAATCATAATTAAACAACACAGAGCACAATACCGTATGCTTCGTGATATGAAGAGTGCAGTTGATATATGCTCTCTTCTCGGTTATGTCATAAACTATCGCTTGGGAGCGACCAGCCTCCTTATACATATAAGACTCTGGAAGCGGTTCCAAACATACTATTCGTCTGAACACATGTTAGAATGCCGAAAGGAGAACATTTGTTTCTGTGTGCTCTGCAATCTCAACAAGCTCAGTGGGCTTATTCACTAATTGGTAAACTGTTGCTGGAACTGCACTCTGCTCTCGATTTCTTAAATCAAAACATAGCTATTGATCACTTTGTGTGCTGGCGAAATCAATACAGCACAGATCGAAATAACGGCTTCTTCTGTAGCCTTTTCACTCTTTCTCTATAGTCTGTAAATTCTCCATTATCTCCAGTTAGTGCTCATTTTTAAAGGTTTTCAAGGAAACGTAACCTTCTAAGAAAATACCTAACAAGAGAAATTATACGTAATTTTACAAATTGAACCTTAGAAAATGCAAACTTTGCCTTGCATAGTTAGTCATGAGAAATAAATAAAGCGTTGGTGAATTACGTGTTGATAACTATTGTTGCACAAACTTTTCCTTGCTTTCTTGGTTTTGAGATATCTTGTATTAATATCCTCTGCCATCATTATGAATATCGAGTTAATATCGATAATTATTATTTTTTGAAAATCTCAGGTAGACAGTGACTTTCCTCTTGCCTTGAAGATCAAGTGTGCAAAATTTCATCAAGATCGGAATGAAGCTGTAGATTTGTATAAGAAACGAACAAACCCACATACAATCATTCCTCTTTATTTATATAGACTAGCAGAGGCACCGGCGTTGCCCGGAAGACTTACAATTTTAAATAAGTAGAACAAACTCAAGAAATTAAATAATAACTCAAAATTGGTATTCAGTCATTCTACAATTTCCTACTGTAGACAAAGGTCCTGTTTTCAGAGATCCCGACGCTCGGATACTTTATTATTCTCTGACCAATACTCTTTCATTTCATCGGTGACATTCCGATAAATAAAAATTAACATGTATCTTTCGAACGATTATTAAACAGTTGGCTTGTTAATTTGAAGAGTCGAGTTGATTTTTTTTTTGTTTTTTATTTATTTATTTATTTATTTATTTAAATGGTATAAAAAGAAAAAATCCTGTCCAAGGCCCAAATGGCCACATGGCCGACGAGAAGGGTCCTTGGAAGGACAAAGTAAAACAAAATAGTAACAAGTAAATACAAATAAATAATAAAAAGCTATAAAGAAAATAACTAAACAGAATAATCCGAAAGGTTAACGAGGGTTAGTAAGTGTGTTAATCGATAGAAGATAGATTTTCAAAAGGCGTTTGAACATATGACAGGAGGGGGCAGACTGAATGGCTTCAGGCAAATCAGACCACCATATAATTCCTGCGTAAGAAACACTGGGTTGTTTATAATTACTTTTAGCAAGGGGAAGGCAAATAGAATTAGCTGACCGAGTAGTATAAGAATGGTAATGATATTGATAAGTAATTATTAAAGGAGTAGCTAGTGATAGATGGGAATTAACGAGTTTATAAATGAACAAACAAAGTTGAGAAATGTAAATTTGGAAAATGGTTAAAATACCAAGTGAAATAAATTAATTTATGCTTTGTTATCAATTATTTCGTCATTTGTCGCCCGAGCGTAGGGACCCGGCCTTGCCCGTGATAATTCCAGTTGTAGGTAAACAGAACAATCTCAAGAAGTTAAATAATAACTCAAATTGGTTTTCAGTATTTCTACAACTTCCTACTGTAGACGACGGATAACTTTGTTTAGATGTTTCCAAAGCCCGGATAACTTTTTGTCTCTGACGAATACTCATTCACTACTTCAGTGACATTTCGATAGATATGAATTAACAATGTCTAACGAAAAAAATAGAGGCTTTACAATACTGCATTATAAAAAACGACGACTAGTTTCGGCTTTATTACCTGCCTTTCTCAAGTCTGCATAAGAGAGGGGTTACAATGCTTTATATACACAATCTCTGGTACACGATTGGTTCATAAA
>JAHWFO010020355.1:945288-1013977 GCA_023313115.1 Rhysida immarginata
ATCCGAAACGTCAGCTCTTTATTTGATTTTTTAGTTCTATTTTGATTATACATATATATTTATTTATTTGTTAATTTTTATTTTATTTTTCAGTTGTATTTATTAACTATTTATTACATTCCAGGGTTTTTGTATCTCGTCCTTTTCTCTTATAAATATCCATCCATTCAAAAAAACAGATAACAAATTATTACTCAACTAGGTAGAGGCCCTATTGGCGAGTCCCCATTGATCCAATATGTGACGCACTTACCCAATCAATAATTTTACCCTTGATCTTTTTGTCTTGCTTGGATTCTGTCTTTTATAAATATTCAGCTTGATCTATTCGATTGTCGTAAAACTCTTGTGTCTGGAGTGAAAAGCAACGATGTGCTTAAGATCCAGTATCATCAACTTAAATCGGAGAAAACGCTTAAATACGTTGTCCGAAATGTTGATACAACATATGATCTGGAAGACTTTTGCGAAGACCTCAGGAAGGCAAACTATTTTCCTGAAAAAGCTATCAGGCTTAAAAAAGCAAATGGTGCAGTAGAGATGCCAATGGTTTTGGTCTTACTTGAAAATAATAAACACAATAAGTCTTTTTTGAGTTTGAAGCGTGTCGGTCCTCTTGCTGTTATTGTTGAGTTATTTAGAGGCAACAAAAGGCCCTTGCAATGCTATAACTGTTTACGTTTTGGTCACGTAACCCAAGGTTGCACCGAGTCGCCTCGATGTAATAAGTGCTCTGACGACCATCAGTCGAGGGATTGCACTTACATAAAAGGCAAAGACCCCCCAAAATATATACGTTGTTCTGGTTAGCACACATCTAGCTACACCAAGTGTCCTAAATATCCACAAGTCAAAAGGATCAAAAGCACCAAAGTGGTAGAGGGAAAATCCTCTGCTTCGGTCGCATCCAGTTCTGCTGATACTAGGGACCACGGTCGACCATAATCAATTGCGTGATATTTACAGGTTCCTAGGAAATTTGCTAAATCAGTATAAGGAAAGTGGAAAAGCAATGCCACAGATTGCCTCTCACGAATCTAACAAATGATTATGGACAGACACCCATACAAGATCGTAAATCAAGGGAAACTCCGTTGCAATATTTGGAATGCAAGGGGAATCGCTCGCAAGCGCATCGAGTTCTACAATTTCCTTATAAATTGGAATGTCGATGTCGCCTACGTGTGTGAGACGCACCTGAAATCTACTCAGGTCTTCACCTTGCCTGGATATCGTGTTTATCGCAAGGATCGGCCACTGGGTAATAATGCCAGCGACGCTTTTGGTGGAGCAGCGATCATTGTAAAATACGGCATTGATCATCGTGAGTCTGTCACTCCAAACTTTTGGGAATGGAAGCAGCCTCCGTGATTATAAACGATGTGGACGCAGGTGAAATCAAGTTCATCTGTTTATATAACTCACCCAAACACAAGTTTGATCCATACGAACTTGACGAGCTGCTGTTTGGGCCTATTCCAGTTGTTATTGCAGGCGATATGAATGCCAAGCACCATACGTGGAACTCCAAATACCCTAATCAAAACGGTAATATCTTATATGGATATACCTTAAACGAGATTGACACCTTCGTTGCTGGTCCCCTTGATGACACGTACTACTGCGACCACTCACCTCTTAGCGATGTGCTGGATATTGCAGTGTTCTTAAAGGTTTCCTAAAGCTCTATAATATATTCGCAGTCGACGACTTATCTTCTGACCACCTTCCAGTGATGCTTATGTTTGAGGGCTTAAACATCGAAAAGAAGGTTGCTCCGCTCTAAACAGGACTGGAAGCTCTTTAGGGATATTCTTAGAGATAATAGCATCCCTTACAAGGAGGTTATTGATAAGGAGGATATCAATAGTAATATTAATGTTATCAGCCGTGTTGTCAACGATGCCACTACTTCCAGTACCTCTACTATCGATCGTAAGCGTCCTGAACATCTCAACCTGCCTCCTTATATCATGCGTCTTATTCTCAAGACCAAGTATAACCGGCTTTCTCGCAAGATTCAGGAGGAGGTTACAGCACAACGAAATCAAAGGTGGAGCGAAAAACTGAAGTCTTTGTCTGTCCAGGACAACTCGCTCTGGGGAACTGTGAGGGCCTTAAAGGGTAACAGACCAATCCAATTGCCGCCACTGCTTGCAGGCAACGGCAAGGTTGTCACCACAGACGGGGATAAGTCTCAATTGGTCGCTGATTCCCTGAAAAGTCAATTTACCACGCCTGGTGAGACAAACTTGGCAGCCTCCAAAACACTAAGCTAGTTAATGATGGGTGTATCGCTTTCCAGTGCATTGATCGTGTTCCAACCCCTGAGGCAATCATTAGTGCTCAACAAATCTCCGACGGCATCAAGCGACTTAAAACAAAGAAAGTAGCAGGTATTGATTCCATCACTAACAGTGCTCTCAAGAATTTTGCCTTCTAATATTGTCTCGATCATTACCAAAGCCATGAATGACTACTGGAAACTTGGTTGCTTCCCCGACCAGTATAAATAGTCCGTCATAGTTACCATACAAAAGCCTGGTCTAAACCCTGCTCTTGCTGTCAACTACAGACCCATAAGCTTGCTATCTGTGCTATGAAAAGTCTTTGAACGCATCATTCTGAAGAGGTTTAACGAATTCTGTGTAGTAAATAATCTCGTTCGTGATGAGCAATTTGGCTTTCGCCCAGGTCACTCCAGCCAACTTTAGATCTGGAGGCTTGTTGCAGATCTCAGCACTCCTCTTAACTGTGCTAAGTATGCTGGTCTTGTCTTTTTGGATGTCCATAAATCTTTTGATCAGGTTTGGCACAACGGCCTCATATACAAGATGATTACTTGTGGTTTTTCGGACGAACTGATTACGTTGATTAGTTCCTTTCTGTCAAACAGCACATTTCGTGTCAAGGTTGGCTGCTCCATGTCTAATTCTTGTGACGTCAATGCTGGTGTTCCCCAGGGTTCTGTCCTGGGCCTTTCACTGTTCAACTTTTTCATCCATGACTTCCCACCTTTTACTAATTGCAAGCTATATCTGTTCGCTGACGACGCGGCCATCATGACTACTGACCGCAATCCCGCTCATGTCATATCACGGTTACAAAAGGCCTTACATCTGTGCGAGAAATGGTTGCAAAGTGGAGACTCGACATAAACGTTGATAAGTGCAAGGCGATGTTCATTACGAAGAAACTTTTTCCTTCTGGTAAAGAGCTCGAAGGGGTAAAACTTTACAAATACTTCGGAGTGGTAATAGATGCCAAGCTAAATTGGGGCGACCATGTCTCCTACGCCATCAACAAGGCAAAGAAGGCAAAATTCAATCTGATAGCTTTTCTGGGGCGAAGCAGCGCAATTGGATTGGACTGCCAATTATTGCTGTACAGGACGGTAATCCGAACTATCTTGCTTTATGGTATGCCTGCATGGGCTACAATATGCAAGTCCAGATGGAAGGACCTCCAAACCAACTTGGCAGGAGAGTTGCAACAAATACTTCTATTGCCGACGATTTTGAGATACCTTCCATTGGTAGCTATATACAGGAGTCACTGGAAACGTTACTTCCGAAGATTAATGACCATCCCAATTCTCTGGTTGCAGATATTCTGGAGCATCCGCTCACGTTTATAAGTTTCCTAAGGCATCGCAGGCCTCGATACGTCCTGGACATCAATTTCGATGACATCCAAAAGGCCATCTTTCCCGAATACTGGATCTCATAGCTCCTCGTGCCCCTCGTCAATCAACAATCAACTTATTCGTCCTTATAGGAAAGGACCCAATCTTATCCACTGGATGACTTAACTAGGTTTCATCTGGCTTCTTGGTTACTTCCTGGATGAGTATGGCAGTGAAAGCGTTGCTTTCGGACCGCTCGTTTCGTTTTCCCTGCGCTGTTCGATTGTCGATTCGATCGTCGTATTCTAATCCATCCATTCAGATTTAAACATGGTCCACATCTGAAAGTTTATACAGGACCTCCTTTTGATTATGGTGCAGAAGATGAAGATTCACGACAATAATTCAGTGACTGGAATACTGAAGAACACATTGGATATGAAATGGCATATGAAGTATCGAAAACCGAGGCACATTCTTGACATCAACTTTGAAGACATCAGCAACGTTTCTTTCCCGGACTACTGGAAGATGTGATAATCTTCTTTCTCGTTGTTTTTTTTTATTTCGTTTGTATTTTGTTTCTGACAATCGTCAATCTTATTTTTTTTTGTTTAATATGGAAGACCGCTTGCGTTGGTGAGGCTTCTTGACTACCTCAGTGTTTCATTTGGAATTTATTCTGGTACGATGAGCTTTGTGAAAGCGCTGCTTTCGTCCCATCTGTGTAAATGTACACTTCACTGTTCGATTGTCGATTCCAAGTCAGTTCTCTCAAGTTCTGTCGAGGTGCTCCTTGGCTGCTGAATGATGAAAGCCAAACTTTCGAAATGCGCTTACAGACTCATGCTGTATTTTTTCATTTTATTTTCTCTCTTTTTCTTTTTATGTTTTTTCATTTCCTGTTTCGTTGTGGAAAAATAGTTTTATTTTATTCTTAAGTTGTACAATCATAACTTTTTGTTCTCTCTGAGCAATACTCCTATTTTAGTTCGGTGGCATTTCGTTAGATATGAATTAACATATATCCTTCGAACGATTATTAAAGTGGACAATATTGTGTTCTTGTTGGTTTGAAGAATTTAGTTGATCTATGCTTCGTTATCGGATTTTTCGTAAACTATCGCGCGAGACGGACAGCGTCCTTTTATACCCAACGCACTGGAAGAGAAAGGGGAAACAGCTGTAGTGATTGGAAAGTTCTCCACTGATCAAGGTTTCCAAAAACAGAAAACGCCTGAACATTTTTAGACAGCTCAAGAAAGACACGTGCATCTCTCTGCCTCCTCGAGAGAGACTGCCCTATCTATATCACGCAATTATACTCATTTCCTGTTCATTGTTAATAATTCTTGGAAACGAATGTTCTACCTCCAAAGCAGACCACATAATATCACTGCATCATTTTAAAAAAATTGGTGCATCTTCACCACATAGGTTTTCATTGCAACAATATTTCCCCAGCATTAATATGGAAATACATTTATTTATTTTTATTTATTAATTTATTATTCAATAGGGAACAATGCATCCAACCAGGGCTTGTATGGCGAAGGACCAACAGGGTATGTCCCTGGCTGGGTAGCAAGTAATCAAGGTTACAGTAAAAATATAAAGTAGAATTAAAATAAAAAAATAGAAAATTCTAGGTAATGTTTTAAAAAAGTAGTAAATGTTAAAATGTGTGAGATGTTATTATAAAAATCTTTAGTCTAAATTTAAAAGTGGCGATGTTCGAGGGATTGCGAATTTGTAGTGCTAAAGATGACCGCAATCTCTTTATGGATGTATATGATCGTTTGCGCATCTGGGCTCTGTAAATTTCAACAGTCTGAATTGGGTTATTCACTACTTGGTTATCTGTTGATGCAACTTCACTCTGTTCTCGATGTCTTGAAGTTGGCCTTTGATAATTTTGTGTGATCTAGAGTTCGTCATTTTTTTTTGTTGACATTTTCATCAGTTGTTCAGTAGCTGCTGGGTGCTGGCGAATAGAATACAGCACTGAGCGAAAAAACCTTTCCACTGGTTCACATTAGTCTGCTGACTCTTCATTATCTTCAGTTAGTAGTCATTTATCCTCTTGTTCTTCTGCCTCAGATTAAATTGATATTCCCCTTCATCACTGGATATTTTACTCCAATCTTTCCTTGGAAGTTTTCCTTACATTATCCAGCATTAGTATCATTTTATGCTCATTGTTTTTAATTCTTGGAAACGAACGTTCCATCATCGCATCTTCACTACCTCGGTTTCCAAAACATTTACATTCACACATATTAAAGTCAAAATGTTTCGGCCATTCTTATACTCTCCTGCTCTAGACGATACTACCGTTGTTCAGGTGTTTCCAACGCCCAGATACCTTTTTGTCTTTTTGTCTGCAAAATTTCCATGATCAATACTGGATCTTTCTCTTTACTTTTCAAACGTAAATTTTCGCCAGTTGTCTGGAAGTTTGTTAGGGAGCTCAAAGGAGACATGTGATCCCCAGCGTTGTTCGGGCTCTTATCTGATAAAATTTTGCAATATCTGTATATGGATTTACAGTATAAATGAACACATGAAAACGCTTAGAATTAGTAGAGTAAAAATTCAGAATAAAAATTCAAAAAATTAATTTTAAATGCTTCCAATGGATGGACCTCTTACTATATGGGACAGCTGCCGAAATAATTTCTTGATCACTTATTTAGATGTACGATCGCCTTGCTGGGATTAACTTCGTTGATACAAATCTCTTCTTGGCTGGCAGTGGATGTACATGTTCGTTTGTGCTTGTGTGTTCTGCAATCCCAACAATCTGAATGGGGTTATTTTTTATTTGGTAATCTGTTGTTGCAATTCGCACTCAGCTCAAAGTCTTGAAGCAAAACTTGGTTCATCACTCTGTAGTCTAGCAGTCGCCATTTCTTTTGTTGATAAGCTTGCATCGTCGAGGGCTCCCTGGGAACTTCGACGACTACTTGGTCGTTCACCATTTGTTCAGTTTCTCAATATTCTGTTAACTCTCAACTGTCTAAGGTTAGTGTTCATTTTTAAAGATTTTCAAGAAAATGTTAAGCTCTAAGAATTATCAATTCTAGGAAAAGCGCGAACAACAGAAATTCTATGCATTTTACAAATTGAACGTTATTAATAAAGCACAAAATTTGCTTTTCACTATAGGTCATGAGATACCTATGCCCTGCCATCATTATAAATATCAATTTTTTCTCGATAATTATTATGTTTTCGAAATCTCAGGTAGACAGTGACGTTCACTTTGCTTTGAAGATCTAGTATGCAAAATTTACTCAAGATCTGAAAAAAAATGTAGATTTGTAAAACAAACAAACAAAGAAACCAACAAATAAACCGACAAACAAATATTCCTCTTTATTTAGATAGCCTAGTAGAGATATTACATATATCTTTGGCAATGTGTGGTCTTGCAGTCGCCGTTACTGTTTGCCACACTAACTTAGTCGACGGCTTCCTGGAAACTGCGATATCCTTTGGGTCATTCACCACTTCCTCAGTTTCTCAGCAGTTTGCTAACTCTCCATTATCTCTAGTTATTGTTCATTTTCATAGATTTTCTAGAAAATATTACGTTTTAAGATCTATCACTTCTACAAAAAACCCGAACAACAGGAATCTATTGCCCGGGATAATTCCAATTTAGGTAAACACAACAATCTGAAGAAAGTAAATTACAACGCAAATTGTTTTTCAGTAAGTTTACATTTTCCTACTCTAGATGAATCTCCCGTTGTTTAGATGTTTCCGACTCCCAGGAAAGGAAAGAGAAAGAACGAGTATTGGTCAGAGAAACTCTGCAGGTAAAACAGAAAAAGCTATACGGACAATGGAAACATTTAAACAACGGGAGTTTCGAATAGAGCAAGAGGGTATAAGAGTTTCTACGTCAAGGGCAAGAAAAACTTGGGTCTAAAGTATCCAGTGATGTTCCCCGGTGGTGAAGATGGATATCATTTTAATCTGAGGCAAATTAACAAGAGGTAAATAAAGTTCCGGTATATCACCTTGAATTCCTGTATTTCGTATTTTTCGAAGAATGGATAGCCTCTTCGCTCTGTGTTGTATTGATTGGGTTATTATTTAACCAATTTGGAGTTATAATTTAACTTCTTCAGATTGTTCTGCTTTCCTACAAATATAATCGTCCCGGGCAACGCCGGGTCCTCTGCTAGTTATGTATATAGACTAGGAGAGGACCCTGATAATTATACTTTCAGGTAAGCAGAACAATTTCCAGAAGTTAAATTATAACTCCAAATTGGTTAGAAGATAACCCAATCAACAAAACAGAAAGCGAAGGGGCTGTCCATTCTAAGAAAACTACGGAAAACAGGAATTCTAGGTGATATACCGGGACTTTATTTACCTCTTTATATACATGTTCACCACCGGGGAACACCACTGAATATTAATAATTTTAAGCTGGAGATGCTCTCCAAGCATAGGTAATGATTTTTCGATTGAAAAATGGAAGGAAAAATTCTGCGACCTGGATTCGAACCAGAAACCTCGACTATCATGGCCGATGCCTCTACCAATTGGGCTATCGCAGACACCCGGACAGCCAAGCTGTCTCAAGGTGTCTAAAAGACAACCAAGTTGTCACGGTTGAAAGCCCAATGGGAGACGGGAACCTGGCCTGCAGATCGAGAATTTCTCCACTCCAAACCATCAGAAAGTTGATGAACTCAGAAGTAAATAATAATAATTTTAAGCTGGCGATGCTCTCCAAGCATAAGTAATAAGTGTGCTAATAAATATGCTCGGTGATAACCCCCGCGTGGCTCTGACTCTTTGTTTTTTTGAATATATTTTGAAATATCTTTAAAATAAACACATAAAAACGCTTAGACTTAATACAGTAAAAATTCTTAATGAAAATTCAAAAAAAAATTTTTTTAAAGGCTCAGAAAGGATGCACATCTCCAGATGTGCCATTGCTAATCTAAATAATTTCTTAGTCACGTAATCGCACTTTAGAAGTACACTTGATGTTCTTACAATTCCCTTTTTTATGTGCCAGCCAGGTAGCCGAGAGGGCTGGTGCATAGGTTTCTAGTTCTTGAGTTCGCCTGGTCGTGGATTCGAATGGATGTTTGTGTTTATCCTGGGCTGCGTACAGATATAACTTATGTAAATGGCGCAAAATGACCTTAGTAGTCGACGCCAAATTTTCTAATAAACCAACCAACCTTTTTTATGTCGATGTCTTGTAGCAAAACTTCGCCATTCATCACTTGGAGTAGTCTAGCCGAATCTTCTATTTATTTGTTTAACAGCACGGAGCTAAAGGATTGCTTCCTCTATTATCTGCTAACTTCCCATTATCTCCTGTTACTGAGCATTTTTAAAGATTTTCCAGAAATTCTTAAGTGCTAAAACTCTCTTTTCTAAGAAAAGCCTGAATAACAGGAATTCTATGCATTGTTATAAATTGAAACCTATCTATATTGCACAAACTTTGCCTTGCATTGTTGGTCATGAGATATATATTGTTGATCCTTGCATAGTGTTAGTGCATTGCGAGTTGACATCATTGTTGGTACCTATTGTTGCACAAATTTTGCTTTGAATTGTTGGTCATGAGATATTTCTCATTAATATTCCTTGCCATAACCATGAATATCGCTTTTTTATCAATAATTATTATTTTTTCGAAATATGAGGTTTCGAGATAGAATTTGCATAAACCGTTGCCTGAGACCAATCAGTATCCTTATACAGGGTCGGAACACATTAATATGACCACCTGCTAGTATCCAGAATTTCCACCGTTGGTGGCAAGCACAGCAGCTAGTCGACGTGGCAGAGAGTCAATAAGTCTTGGGAAGGTGGTTACAGATATCGGGGACCATTCGGCAATCAGTGCATCCAGTAATTCAATCACTGTGCGTGGTGGAGGGTCCAGCTTGCGGACATGGCGATCGAGATGATCCCACAAATGTTCAATGGGATTGAGGTCTGGGGAATTTGGTGGCCATGGAAGTAGCTTGAATTCATCGTCATGCTCCTCGAACCAGTCGTGGACAATTTTGGCAGTATGGCAGGGAGCATTGTCCTGTTGAAAAGTGCCATCACCCTGAGGAAACACTGTCGACATGAAGGGGTGTACCTTGTCTGCGATAATCGTCAGGTAACGAACAGCATTCAGTGTACCCTCCAGCGGTATCCGTGGACTTAGATCATACCATGAAAACATCCCCCAAACAGTCACACCTCCCCCACCAGCCTGTTGTCTGCCAACGAGGGTGTCTCAGATGCTTCCCGGCGAATCGTCAATCCACTCTGTTCACCAGAAATCGCGACTCGTCAGAGAAAAAAACCCTTTGCTACTTGGCCGAGGCCCAATGGCGATAGTCTATTGCGAATTGGAGGGGTTTTTGGTGATGCACAGGCGTCAACATGGGTGCTGTTACTATACGCCTACTCCGGAGCCCCAATCTCAAGAGGTTTCGTTGCACTGTTTTGGTTCTGACACGCCTTGTGGCCCCACTGTTCTTTTGCTGTGTCAGTTGCTCAATAGTGGCACGCCGACTGGTCTTGGCCAGGCGTCATAGCCTATGCTCGCCTCTAGGATTGATGGCCCGTGGGGCCCCACAGTACCTCTTCGGCTGCTCGAAACTGTTTGGTTCGTCCAGTAGCAGTAAACCTTCACAACGGCAGCCCTAGACCAGTTCATAAAGATGACCGTTTCTGAAATGCTGCCCCCAATTGGCCTGATAGCCAATGATCATCCCCTTTTGGAGGATCGACAGGTCACTTGCTCTGCCCACAACAGCGAAAATTGCTGTGTTAACGGATGCTACTACATGTCTGCTGTTGTCAGCTTTTAATAATATGCAATGAATTATCATCTGCATACCATGGGACGTTCCAACATGTTCGAGGAAAGGCGGTCTATTAATGTGTCCAGAACCTGTATATCTATCTATATAAAGAAGGATGTTTGTGGGTCTGTCTGTGGGTCTGTTTTTTATACAAATCTACAGTTTTATTCCGATCTTGATAAAATTTCGCATACATGACCTTCAAAGCATGAGGAAGGTCACTGTCTACCTCAGATTTCGAAAAAATAATAATTATCGATAAAAAATCGATATTCATGGTTATGGCAAGGCATATTAATGAGAAATATCGCATGACCAACAATGCAAGACAAAGTTTTTGCAACAATGGTATCAACACGCAATTCACAAACACTCTGCACGGACCAACAATATATATCTCATGACCAACAATGCAAATAAAAGTTTGTGCAACAATAGGTATCAACAATGGTTTCAACACGTAATTCACCAATAACAATGAGCTCAAAATGATGATGCAATGATAAAGCAATTCTTTCCAAGAATTATAACAATGAACATAAAATGATGATGCAATATGGATAAGTTTCAATTTGTAACAATGCATAGAATTCCTGTTATTCAGGCTTTTCTTAGAAAAGAGAGTTCTTAGTACTTAACAATTTCTTGAAAATCTTTAAAAATGATCAGTAAATGGAGATAATGGAGAGTTAGCAGACTATTGAGAAAGAGTGGAAAGACGACAGAGGAAGCACTCCTTTAGCTCCGTGATGTATTGAGCAAATGGGAAGCAAGTAAATAGAAGAATCCGCGACCGCTAGACTGCACAAAGTGATGAATGGCCAAATTTTGCTTCAATACATCGAGAGAAGAGTGGAAATTGCAACAACGCTAAGTATACATCTAAGGTAAGATTACGTGAGTAAGAAATTATTTAAAATAGCAGTGGCATCCTTGGAGAGGTCCAGCCATTGTGAGCCTTTAAAAAGATTTTTTCGAATTTTCATTAAGAATTTTTACTGTAATTATTCTAAGCATTTTCATGTGTTTATTTTTAAGATATTGCAAAATTTAATTTAATTTTTTGAGATTGTTCTGTTTACATCCATGTGTAATTATCCCGGGCAACGCCGGGTACCTTTGCTAGTTCTGTATATTAAACTCACTGGAAGCTTCCTTGTATAAAGGGATTTTTCTTGAGATAACTGAATATCTAGGAAACTAAGCATTGTACGAAAAAATGTTCAAAATCATAATTAAATTATTTCGCTGGGAAAATTCATTAGTTAAAAAATTACTAGTGAGGGGGGCTGGGGGAGGTGGCAATTTTCAAATTTTAAATAGGAACCCCTATTTTTAATGGTATATTCAGATTGTACATAATAATAGAGATATGTTTATTCTTGGTGATTTTTCAATTGATCCAACCTTTTAGGCTGAGCCCTGAAAGTGTGGAACTTCAAAAGTTTTGAATCCAATTTTATCGATGAAGACAAAGAGACACAGAGTGGGTCTTACAGACTTTTTAATGGTCTTTAAGAACCCGAAGTCAGAATTTTAAAAATTTTAAATTTTTTAGTGCACAAGTAACCTTTTGGGGGCAGCAGTCCTATGGAGACAGAGTCTATGTGTGTGTTTTGAATAAACGGTTAGGTTTGAATAAATGGATTAATTGAAAAAACACTAAGAATAAAAAAATTTTCGGATATTGTGTACAATCTGAATTTAACATTAAAAATAGGGGTTCCTATTTACCCCCTCAGAGTTACCCCCTCCCCCTAGCTCCCCTCACAAGGGGGCGGATGATTTTTTAACTAATGAATTTCCCCCGCGAAATAATTCTTACTTACTTTTCAAACCCGCTTATCCATTAGGGTCGCGGGGGCAGCAGCCCTATGGAGGACCTCCAGCGATCACGATCTTCCGCCATCAGGCGCATGTCCTCCCTGGTAATACCCAAGCGACTCGAACCCAGATCTCCATTTAGTCTAGCCACCTGGTTCTAGGCCCACCTTGGACTTGGAAAATAACAACTGCCTAGTAAGACCAGTTTGCCGCATCCATATCATGTGGCCATACCAGCGCAACTGAGATCCTCAATGCAGAGAAGTAGAGGTTCAACACCTAAAGACTGTCTTATTCTGCTGCTGTGCACTCTATTTAGTAGGGTAACACCTGCCACACCTCTCAGAAATCGCATTTCAGCCGATTGTACCCGCGATCTCACTCTTTCGGTCATTACCCAAGCCTCATGACCCATAGGTGAGAATGAGGACAAAGATAGATTTGAAGACGTTACCCAGCTCTCATTTCGTTACCACGGATCGCCACAGTTCACGTCTGACACCGCTTGCTGCACCGATCCGAGCATCCGATTCTTTCAATTGCCGTCCATCACTCGTCAATGCAATCCCGAGATACTTGAATTTCTCCACCTGTCTCAATGAGGCTCCCCTAACATGGACAGCGCACTGAGCAGGCTGTCTTGAAAGGACCAGAACCTCAGTTTTAGCCACACTGATCTTCATCCCAGCTTCTTCACGTCTGGCTCAAACCGGTCTAGTGCTTGCTGAAGGTTCGTGCGAGAAGACCCAAGGAGGATAAGGTCGTCAGCAAAGAGCAACCTCTCCACCAGGCAGTCGCCCACACAAACACGCTCATGGTCTCGGCTGCCCCTGTCTATCCAGTCCAGTGACCGCGCAGTCCGCTCGCCAAATCGCCAGTCGCAACAGTTCAATCTGACGAATAAAGAGTCACATTTGGCGAACATACTTGGCTAATTCTATTTACATGGAAAATTTTTATTTTCAAACTCGAAAATGCGATTATCATGTGATAAATTTTTTTTAATCTTAAATGCTTCATAGTTTTTTTAATTTTAAATTTGGCTAAAAATATGAGATTCTGGCTTAAAGAAAATCTCTATTGGCTAAACCATTGGCGATAAAAGTTTCAAGTACTGCGCGCCCACTGCAGTCCATAAAGATAATGAACAAGAGGGGTGAAAATACGCACCCTTGGCGGAGTCCAACACCCATGGTGAACGGTCTTGACTTAATGGTATTTATCCAGACACACATCTCAGAGCTTTCGTACAGAGACGTGATAGCAACCAGTAATTGCCCATCCATTCCATACTCTTGCAACACTTGCCAGAGCTTCTCCCGAGGAACTCTGTCATATGCTTTTTCGAGGTCCACAAAGAAAGCGTAGGCCTTTTTTGCATACTCCCAGGATTTCTCAAAGATTTGCCTTAGAGCAAAGATGTGATCCGTCGTGCTTCGACCAGTTCGAAAACCACACTGCTCCCCCGACACTTTGGAGTCGACTATTTCCCGACTTCCCTTCTCCAGACACTTAGCGTATACTTTCCCAGGAATGCTGAGCAAAGAGATGCCTCGATAATTGTTACAATCTCTCTGATCTCCCTTTTTGAAGATATGGATCACAATTCCTGTCTGCCATTGCTTAGGGGCCTGTCCAGATATCCAAGCAACCTGACACACTCGAGTCAGCCACAGCATACCATTGTGATTTAAGGCCTTTAACATCTCTGACCGGATTTCATCAACACCAGCAGCTTTGCCAGTCTTCAGGGACTGAATTGCCCATCTGATTTCTGCTTCATTGATACTACTGTGACTATTCTCCAAGGTGCACCTCATGTGCCTCAGTTGTTGCTATCACGGATTAAGAAGAGATGTAAAGTATTCCTTCCACCTATGCAATACGCTCTCCTCCGTTTTCAGAAGCTTCCCATCTGAACTCTTAATAATTTGTGATGAAAGAGACTTCTTTCCACGGAGGCGGCGCACGGTCTCCCAGAATACCTTGTTTGCCGAACCATAGTCTGCATCCAATTTCTCCCCCACCTTCTCCCATGCCTTGGCTTTAGCTGTTGATACTGTCTTTGCTGCTACTTTTCGCGCCTCAGTGCACCGCATTAGACTCGAAGTTGACTTATTTGTAAGCCATAGCAAATAGGCTTCCTTCTTTGCTTTGACAGCTTCTTGGACTTCTCCGTTCCACCATAGCTTGGTTGGCATGGATTCAGAGAACCGCACATTGCAGACAACAAGGTGGTGATCAGTTGATAGTTCTGCCCGTCTTCTCACACGAGTATCCAACACTGATCGGAATAAGTCGGCTGACACGATTACTAAAGCAATCAGTGACTTCTGGTCCATTGCATCTCTGTATCAGGTATACTTATGGGCATCCCTGTGCTGGAAGAAGGTGTTTGTGATGGAAAGTCCATTGTTGCAACAGAGATCCAACAAGCACCTCCCATTCGCATTTAAATCAGTGTCAACATTCCTCCCAATCACGCCTTTCCACGTTTGGTCATCCGCCCCTACGTGTGCATTGAAGTCGCCCATCAGGATGACAGAATCTGCACTCCCTCTCTTGCTAAGAGCAGCATCAACTTCATCTAGAAATAGCGGGTATTCTGTGACTGCATTCGGAGCATATGCAACGAATAGAGAGAGAGACCGTTTCCCTATCTGAAGCCTCAGGAGACAGTCTTCCGCCTAAGGGGGTCCAATCTGCAACATAATCTGCCAGCCGGGGACTTGTGAGAATCCCCACTCCCGCCTGGGCAGTCATTAGGGTCGACACCTGAGTAGAAGAGCTTCCACCCTCTTTCTAAGTCCAGAACCCGGACGTTTCGTAGAGGTAATACTTATGATATGCAGTCGATACCATTTGGCTTCCTCCACTAACTCTGATTCCTTTCCTGTCAGGTAGAATACGTTCCAAGTGCCGATTGACAGTACCCGATCCCATTGTAAAGTACAGTGCTCTACCCGTTTCTCCTCCTGGGTAAAGGCATGCGCTGCCCCCGACCGTTTTCCCAAGCGCATAGCGAGTGCCCTGGTGGAGCTTGTCGGAAGCATTGCTCCGAGATAACAGCCGGGAGACTGTCGACTATGTTTCGAACGAGAGCCTCTGCCTAAATCCAAAACGCGGGTGTCTTTAACCTGTGCCACACAAGATGCAGTATGAATTCTCTCATTCGTTGACATCATGAGATATATGTTTGTTTGGATACTCTTTGTCTCACTTCTCAACCATGACCTTTCTGTGCAAGCAGCATAGCTCACAGAATCCCTAAAGCACTCAAACCCCTGACCCACGGTAATGGGTGAAATAATTCACTTATGATTTTGGACATTATTTCGTACAATGCTTAGTTTCCGTGATATTCAGTTGTCTCAAGATAAATGTCTCACCTGTATATCAGACTAAACTAAGTGATGACTACCCAAGTTTGGCTTCAAGACATCGAGAGCAGAGTGCGAATTGCAACAAGTGACTGCCAAGTAATAAGTAACCCCAAAATTTTTTTTTCAAATTTTCATTATAAATTTTTACTGTATTATGTTTAAGAGTTTTCAAGTGTTCATATTTACTGTATATTCACATAGAGATATTGCAAAATTTAATCAGAAATGAGTCAGTGCAACGCCGGGGATATCACCAAGATGATTTCGGCGCACAGCAGATTCAAACATTTTCTAAAAATCGCCCGATGCATTTTAACTATAATCTGTTTTAGATACCGAGGTGGTGATGATGTGATGATTGAAGGTTCATTGTCTTAGACATATAGACAACTAGAAGAGGTACCCGGCGTTGCCTGGGATAATTACACTTGCACAAACTTTTCCTTTCATTGTTAGTCATGAGATATTGATTGTTGATCCCTGCCTTGTGTTAGTGCATTGCGTGTTGATACCATTGTTGATACCTATTGTTGCACAAACTTTGCCTTGCATTGCTGGTCATGAGATATTTCTCATTAATATGCCTTGCCATAACCATGAATATCGATTTTTTTATCGATATTTATTATTTTTTCGAAATCTGAGGTAGATAGTGACCTTCCTCATGCTTTGAAGGTCATGTATGCGAAATTTTATCAAGATCGGAATAAAACTGTAGATTTGTATAAAAAACGTACCCACAAACATCCTTCTTTATATATATAGAAGACTAGCAAAGGTACCCGGCGTTGCCCGGGATAATTACTTGGATGTAAACAGAACAATCTCAAAAAATTAAATTAAATTTTGCAATATCTTAAAAATAAACACATGAAAATGCTTAGAATTAATACAGTAAAAATTCTTAATGAAAATTCTAAAAAAAACTTTTTAAAGGCTCACAATGGCTGGACCTCCAAGGATGCCACTTCTATTTTAAATAATTTCTTACTCACGTAATCTTTCCTCAGATGTATACTTAGTGTTGTTGCAATTTCCACTCTTCTCTCGATATGTTGAAGCAAAATTTGGCCATTCATCTCTTTGTGCAGTCTAGCGGTCGCGGATTTTTCTATTTACTTGCTTCCCATTTGCTCAATACATCACGGAGCTAAAGGAGTGCTTCCTCTCTCGTCTTTCCACTCTTTCTCAATAGTCTGCTAACTCTCCATTGCCTCCATTTACTGATCATTTTTAAAGATTTTCAAGAAATTGTTAAGTACTAAGAACTCTCTTTTCTAAGAAAAGCCTGAATAACAGGAATTCTATGCATTGTTACAAATTGAAACTTATCCATATTGCATTGTTATAATTCTTGGAAAGGACTGCTTTATCATTGCATCATCATTTTGAGCTCATTGTTATTGGTTGATACCTATTGTTGAAACCATTGTTGATACCTATTGTTGCACAAACTTTTATTTGCATTGTTGGTCATGAGATATATATTGTTGGTCCGTGCAGAGTGTTTGTGAATTGCGTGTTGATACCATTGTTGCAAAAACTTTGTCTTGCATTGTGGGTCATGCGATATTTCTCATTAATATGCCCTGCTATAACCATGAATATCGATTTTTTATCAATAATTATTATTTTTTCGAAATCTGAAGTAGACAGTGACCTTCCTCATGCTTTGAAGGTCATGTATGCGAAATTTCATCAAGATCGGAATAAAACTGTAGATTTGTATAAAAAACAGACCCACAGACAGACCCACAAACATCCTTCTTTATATATATAGATAGGTAGACTAGCAAAGGTACCCGGCGTTGCCCGGGATAATTATAGTTGTATATAAACAGAACAATCTCAAAAAAATAAATTAAATTTTGCAATATCTTAAAAATAAACAAATGAAAATGCTTAGAATTAATACAGTAAAAATTCTTAATGAAAATTCGAAAAAAATCTTTGTAAAGGCTCACAATGGATGGACCGCTCCAATAATTTCTTACTCAGGTAATCTTACTTCAGATGTACACTTGATGTTGTTGCAATTTCCACTCTTCTCTCGTTCTGTTGAAGCAAAATTTGGCCTTTCATCACTTTGGGTAGTCTAGCGGTCGCCAATTCTTCTATTTACTTGCTTCCCATTTGCTCAATAAAGAACGGAGCTAAAGGTTTGCTTTCTCTGTCGTCTTTACACTCTTTCTATATAGTCTGCTAACTCTTCATTATCTCCAGCTACTGATCATTTTTAAAGATTTTCAAGAAATTGTTAGACACTAAGAACTCTCTTTTCTAAGAAAAATCTGAATAACAGGAATTCTATGCATTGTTACAAATTGAAACTTATCCATATTGCATCATCATTTTATGTTCATTGTTATAATTCTTGGAAAGGATTGCTTTATCATTGCATCATCATTTGGAGCTCATTGTTATTGGTGAATTGCGTGTTGAAACCATTGTTGATACCTATTGTTGCACAAACTTTTATTTGCATTGTTGGTCATGAGATATATATTGTTGGTCCGTGCAGAGTGTTTGTGAATTGCGTGTTGATACCATTGTTGCAAAAACTTTGTCTTGCATTGTTGGTCATGCGATATTTCTCATTAATATGCCCTGCCATAACCATGAATATCGATTTTTTTATCAATAATTATTATTTTTTCGAAATCTGAAGTAGACAGTGACCTTCCTCATGCTTTGAAGATCATGTATGCGAAATTTCATCAAGATCGGAATAAAACTGTAGATTTGTATAAAAAACATACAAACAAACAGACCCACAAACATCCTTCTTTATATATATAGATAGATAGATAGATAGATAGATAGATAGATGAGCATAAAATGAAGCTGCAATGACAGGGCATAGATAAGGCAGTGTCTATCGCGGAGGCTAAGGATATACACGTGTCCTCCATGCGCTGTCGAACAAACGTCCAGAAGACTGGCGAAAATTTGTGTTTGGAAAGGAAAGAGAAGGAACGAGTATTGATCAGAGAATATCTGCAACTAAAAGATAAAAAGCCATCCAGGCATTGAAAACATCTGAACAACGGAAGCTTTGTCTGGAACAGGAGGCTATAAGAGCTTCTTCGTCAAAGGCAAGGGAAACTTTAAAAGAAGGATCGGTTTAAATTATCCAATGTTGTTCTCCGGTGGTGAAGATGGATATCATTTTAATCGGAGGGTAGGACAACAAAAGTCTTGGGCGACGCTGGATTATCAGGTAAAGTGTGCAAAATAAATAAGTTCTTTAAGAAGGATGGTTCCATCACGCCTGAGAATTATAAAACGAAATTGAATTAGTAAGAATACACTAAATTCCAGATGTTCGGACCTTTCACAAATTGATAGCTCTTAGAAGTTAACATTTTCTTGAAAATCTTTAATAATTGACAGTAACTGGAGAGAATGGAAAGGTGACAGGAAAATTCGTCCTTTTGCTCGGGCGACAGTTGACGACATAACCGATAAAAAAAAGCATACATGAACTAGACTCTTCAAATTAACAGCATACACTATTATGCTCTATAATAACCGTTCAAAGGATTATAATAATATCTATCAAAATGCCACCGAAAAAATGAATCAGTAATTGGCAGAAAAGACAAAGAATTATCCGAGCCTCAGAAACATCAGAACAACAGCTTCCTCTATAGCAGGAAATTGTAGGATTACTGAAAAATTAATTTATTATTTGACTTCTTGAGTTTTTTTTGTTTTATTTAACCTACAAATGTAATTATCCCAGGCAACGCCGGATGCCTCTGCTAATATATAAACAAGAGTGTTTTTGAGTTTGTGGGTGGGAGTGTTTGTATTTGATGAAATTATTGAGTTTTGTTGAGTTTTATTCCGACTTTGATGAAATTTTGCACACATGATCTTCTAGGCATGAAGAAGGTCACAGTCTGCGAAGATTTCGAATAAATAATAATTATCAATAATAAATTGATATTCATGATGGAATGGCATGCTAATAGGTAGTATCTCATGACCAATAATCCAAGGCAAATTTTGTGCTTTATAAATAAGATACAATTTGTAACAATGCATAGAGTTCCTATTATTCGTCCCGTTCTTAGAATTGATTGTTCTTAGATTTGATCGTTCTTGAAAAACTTTGAAAATGAACAATAGCTGGAGATAATGGAGATTTAGCAAACTAGTAAGTAAATGATTATGTTGAGGCTAGTGTGAAGAGTCCAAGAGGATATAAAAGAGCTTAGCGACCTTAGATGGAATGAAAAACTCAAAAGCTTGTCGGCTTGCGACAATTCCATTTGGAGTATGGTCAGAGCTTTACAAAAGAGGAAGAATGATACGCTTCCTCCACTCCGTACACCACAAGGTGACTATGTGCAAACTGATCAGGACAAGGCCCAAGTCATTGCAGATTCACTGGAAATGCAGTTTGTTACTCATACCAACGATAAGCTCGAGAGCCAAATCATGTCTCAACGTGTGGAAGAAGGTATTGTCAACTTGATGAAGTCCCGCAGCGTTTAACGAAGAATAACATCGAGGCTAGAGAGATCGCCACCATCATAAGTAAACTGAAAATAAGAAGGCTCCTAGAAGAGATAAGGTAAGTAATAACGCCCTTATTAATCTCCCGAAAAACTTTATTGACTATCTCTCTAATATCATTAGCGCCTGCTGGAAATTTTCTTTCTTCCCTGTGGCTTTGAAGCAATCTATTGTGTTGAGTATCCCCAAGCAGGGGCAAAATCCTGCAATTCCCGCGAGCTACCGCCCTATTAGCCTGCTACCCTCGATATCCAAAGTGTTGCAGAAAACGATCCCGTCAGATTCCAAGACCACTGTCTAGCAAATGACCTTTTTCGGGAAAAGCAGTTTGGCTTTCGTACTGCCTACTCTTGTCCGATGCAGATATGGAGGCTCATTGAAGACCTGAGCACCCCCCTGAACCTCTCCAGTTACTGTAGGGTGGTATTTCTCGATGTCAGTAAAGCTTTTGATCAGGTTTGGCATGAGGACCACGTTGATAACAGCAAGGTAAGTAATATTTTTAATAATATTGCCTGTGCTAAAAGTTTAGAGTTTATGGATATAGTTGAAAATAGTGACTGCTCGACAAACGGTGGCTATAAGAGAAGTCACTCTGATGGAACCGATGAAGAAGTGGATAGCAGTCCCTGGATTGGTGTTGCTAATAAAAAATTCAGAAAAGGCACAAGGGTCGATAACCTAAAGACCGTCTCCAGAGTAAACAAAGAAGTTGTCAGCGCGACTAGGATGAGGAATCCGAAGAATGTACAAGGTCGCTCGGCTAATAAAGACCATAGGATCACGAAGAAGTATGTACCGCCAATTATCATGCGGACTCATGGCATCCCGTTTTGGACTGAGCTCATTTTAACTGAGCTCGAGAAGCATGTTCCAGTGGAAAAGATCAACGTTTGTACGGGCAGAGCTGAAACCGTCAAAGTTAAATGTGAAGATGAAGAAACACACAATAGGTTAGTCTCTAAAATTAAGTCTGATAATATTTTAAAAATTCAGCATCATCAACTGAAGTCGGTGAAGGTCTTGAAATATGTATTTCGTAAAGTGGATGTTACGTATGACCTCGATGACTTCCAAGAAGACCTAAAAAGAGCCAACTACTTCCCGGAAAAAGTTATTCGGTTGAGGAAAGCCAAAGGATCCATTGATATGCCGATGATTTTGGTTCTACTCCCGAACACCGAACACAACCAGTCATTGAAAAACATAACACGTATTGGGCCGCTGGCTGTCTCTGTGGAGGCCTTTCGAGGGAATAAGAAGCCACTGCAGTGTTAAAACTGCCTGCACTTCGGACATGTATGCATGAGCTGCACGGAAGGTCCTCGCTGTAATAAATGTGCTGAGGGGCACCAGTCAAGAGATTGCCCCAAGATCAAAGAACAAGAACCCCCAAAGTGCATCATATGTTTTGAACAGCACACATCAAGCTACACGAAATGCCCAAAATACCCCCAGGTTCAAAGGATGTCTAGTTCTAAAGTGACAGCAGGCAAATCCTATGCTGCCGCTGTGTCTACGCCGAAAGATAAAGGCCTCAACATCAGCGACCTACCAGGTATGTATCAACAATTAGGACGTATCTTTCATCTGTTTTCTAATCTAGGCAAAAGTTACCTTACGACCAACTAATTTTAGTATGGCTACACAACGTTATACTGTAATCAACAAAGATGTACTTCGGTGCGTGGTATGGAACGCTAGGGGCATTCCACGAAAGCGTATCGAGTTTCACAACTTTCTGATAAAGCAGAAATCGACGTTGCTTTCCTCAGTGAAACCTACCTCAAACCAAGCCAAGACTTCAAGCTACCTGGCTATTGTGTGTACCGTAAGGATCGAATGGCTTCAAATGCTGCAAGATGTGCGTCTCGGGGCGCTGCGATCATCATTAAGAAGGGAATTCAACACCAAGAATTAGTATCCCAGTCTTATGCAGGTATGGAAACGGCCTCTATCATTATCAATGACGTCTCCTGTGGTAAAGTGAAGGTCGTGCCGCTCTACAATTCACATAAACATTATCTTGACATTTGCGAGCTGGATGAACTCTTCAGTGGTGACACACCTGTCGTTCTGGCTGGTGACCCAATGCCAAACATCCAAGCTGGAACTCCAGAACGCAGAATTACAACGGCATGAGATGATAAGTACATACAAGGTAGAGATGATATCATCGCTGCTGGACCTGTGGAGGACACCTACTACTGCGACCACTCCCCTAGTAGTGACGTTTTGGACATCTCGCTCTTGAAGGGTTTCTTCAAACCGTACAATATCTTCACGATTGATATCCTTTCTTCTGACCACAAAAGCCTGTGGCGTTGAACTTTGACAATGTTCACATAAATTTCAGAGAGGAACTCGTACATCATCAAGACTTGAAGCTCTACAAAGATATTCTTAAAGATATTCTACTATGGCTACCATCACGACTTTGCTTACTGTACAGAGGACATCAATCAACGTGTTGAAGACATCACCAGATGTATTAACAGTGCCATAGAAGCTAGTAAGTATCCATCAGAGAATAAACCTTCTCTCGAATCCAACTCACTCCTGGAATCCAACCCCTAATTGCTGAAAGAAACAGGACCCATAGACTATGGCAACGCTATCGTAAACTTTGGCTCAAAATGAAGTACAACAGGTTAAGCAGGAAGCCACCCTCGACATTAAAATTCCAGGGCGATCGCTGCCTGAATGTGACTTTCTGCTGCACTCGTTCCAGGACAGGCCTTACGATCGAATTCTGGGCACAGATATCCTTGATGGTAAAATGGTTTGATCATTTCTGATGTAAGCTGGCGTGAAAAATTTTTTCAAATAGATATAAAATTTCAGATTATCGTCTGAGCACGCGATCAGTAAATCCAAAAACGGTAGATCGTATACGAAGAGTTCAAGAGGAGATAAAAGAGCTTCGTGACGCTAGATGGAATGAAAAACTCAAAAGCTTTCGGCTCGCGACAATTCCGTTTGGAGTATGGTCAGAGCTTTACAGAAGAAAAAAAATGTTACGCTTCCTCCACTCCGTACACCACAAGGTGACTATGTGCAAACTGATCAGGACAAGGCCCAAGTCATTGCAGATTCACTGGAAATGCAGTTCGTTACTCCTACCAACGATAAGCCCGAGAGCCAAATCATGTCTCAGCGTGTGGAAGAAGGTATTATCTACTTTGATGAAGTCCCACAGCATTTAACGAAGAACAGCATCGAGGCTGGAGAGGTCGCCACCATCATAAGTAAACTGAAAAAGTAGAAGGCTCCAGGAAGAGACAAGGTGAGTAATAACGCTCTTATAGATCTCCCGAAGAACTTTATTGACTATCTCACTAATATCATTAACGTCTGCTGGAAATTTTCTTACTTCCCTGTGGCTTGGAAGCAATCTATTGTGTTGAGTATTCCCAAGCAGGGGCAAAATCCTGCAATTCCGGCGAGTTACCGACCTATTAGCCTGCTAACCACGATGTCCAAAGTGTTGGAGAAAGAGATTCTCGTCAGATTCCAAAACCACTGTCTAGCAAATGACATTTTTCGGAAAGAGCAGTTTGGCTTTCGTGCTGCCCACTCTTGTCCGATGCAGATATGGAGGCTCGTTGAAGACCTGAGCACCCCCATGAACCTCTCTAGGTAGTGTGGGGTGGTATTTCTCGATGTCAGTAAAGCTTTTGACCAAGAGTGGCATGAGGGCCTTGTCTACAAAATGATCAGAGACGGGTTCCCTGCCGATTTCATTTTGTTGGTGAATTCCTTTCTTGACGGCAGATCCTATCAAGCCCGTGTTGTAAAGGCCGGTGTCTCTCAGGGTTCTGTCCTCGGGCCTATGCTATTTAATTACTTTGTGCATGATTTCCCGAAACCCGATAAATGTAATCTGTATTTTTATGTGGATGATACTGCCATTATGACATGGGCACACCAGCCGGCTCACGTTATCACTTGGCTACAGTGCGTCTTGAAGCAGTTCGAAGACTGGTTTAACTGCTGGAAGTTGAACCTGAACGTCGGAAAGTGCAAGGCTTTGTACCCAAATAGGAAGCTCAAGCGTCCCCCAGATTCTCTTGTTCTGTTCAATAAGAAACTGGACTTGGTGGACAACTACAGGTATCTAGGAGTTATCATAGACTCAAGACTCTCATGGAACCAGCACATGTCCTATGCTCTAAACAAAGCGAAGAGGGCTAAATACAGTATCATAGCTCTCATGGGTCGCAACAGTGTCCTCAGCATTGACAACAAGCTACTTCTGTACAAATCGATTATCCGGACCATCCTCTTCTATGGCATGACTGCGTGGGCGACTATCTGTAAAACCAGATGGAGTGAACTACAGTCATTCCCGAATGTTACCCAGAGGACTATTGCCCAGCTGGACAGAAGGGCGGTGAAAAACCAATCCATCCACTTGGATTTAAACATGGCCCATATCGGAAAGTTTATAGAGAATCTCCTTTTGATTATGATACAGAAGATGAAGACTCACGACAATAAGCTTGTGAATGGGATACTGAAGAATTCAATGAATATGAACTGGCATTCGAAGTATCGTAAACCGAGGCACGTTCTTGACATCAATTTTGAAGGTATTAGCAACGTCTCTTTCCCAGACTACTGGAAGATGTGATAATCTTCTTTCTCCTTGTATTGTTTATTTCGTTTGTTTTTTGTTTCTGACAATCGTCAATCTTATTTTCTTTTTTGTATAATATGGAAGACCGCTTGGGTTGGTTAGGCTTCTTGACTACCTCAGTGCATTTCATTTGGAGTTTATTCTGGTTGGATGAGCTTTGTGAAAGCGCTGCTTTCGTCCCATCCTAACAAATGTACACTTCACTGTTCCATTGTCGATTGTCGAGCTTTGTCTCTGCAAGATGCTTCATCACAGGAATCAGTTGGTGTCTGAAATTCACAACCCTAATGACTACAGGAAACGCTTAAAACATCGCTTGCCCAGCTATGTCCTGGAAGTTAACTTCGTCGATGTCAGGAATGTTATCTTCCCCGATTTTTGGATAGCCTAGTTCGCCTCTGGCTCCCCCCCTTTTCTAAGACAATCTCCAATCAACCTTTTTATCCCCAGGATGAGGGGAATATTCTTCAATCATCTTGAGGAGGACCTTCGGGTTTTTTCAGGCTTCTCACCTATCTCAGTGTAATTACCCTGGTCTATACATGTGACAAGTGAGTTTGGGAGCTCTGCTTCAGTACCACTCGCATTATTTCTTCCACTCCACTGCTCGATTGTCGATTGTCCTTTAACTTTGTGGTGATTCAGGATCGGGAAACATGATTGATCGGGACACATGATTACACTTGACACACTGCTGCTACTGCACGACGATTCTACCACTCGACGGACGACGATTCTACCACTCGACTTTCAGTGCATCGGTGGAATGTCCAACAAGGTAGGACTTTTTTTAAGTCTTTTAAACTTAGTCGCTCTGAGTAAGTGCGTCCTTCTACGGACGGCAAAACCCAGCACCACACCTGCTTCATGGCGACGTCAGGCGCTGCGTCGACGAAATCCGCTAGCATCACTATTAAATATGCTGACGGTAAGGTGTTACCTTGTGATGTGGCGTACAAAGATGCATGTAAGGATCCCAAATTTCTTTCTTTTGACATCATTATAAATGAACAGCTTGAGACAATACGTTCGGAATTGAACAAAAAATATCTAGAATTAGAAACAAGTTTGGAATCGCTGACTAATGATATTAGCAGTGTAAACTCAAATATTGATAGTTTTAGAGAGGATGTAAAGTGTGCGAATTCGGAAACTACCAACGGCATTGCCAATCTTAGTAATGCTATCAAGGAATTTATGGGCTCTCCCATTACATCCGTTTCGCCCATGTTAGTGGATAACGCTATTCCTTCATACGATTGTAAAGAAGGTCCTGCATGTCTGGGCGCGGTCAGCGACAGTAGATCCTCATCAAGAACAAGCACAAAGAGGAGGCTTGATAATGACTCTGTTGACATTGATGGAGATGACTGGTGGACTGCACACAATATGAGGAACAAAGGAGGTGTCAGGATCGATAATATTAAGTCCACTTTTGATGTCAGCCCTAGTGCCTCTGTAGCCCTTCGAGCTAACAAAGCTAAACACAGTTCTTCCCATTTTAATGTCACCCATGAAAATGGAGCAATATATATCCCACCAATCATCGTTCGTCACCATGGGAAGCCAATAAAGGAGATTTTGGAGGAGATCAAAAAGCACGTACCTCTAGACAAAATTACCGCCCACACAGTTCGTTCAGACACCATTAAGATCAAATGTCATGATGAAGAGACGCACAAAACTGTTGTGTCTGGAATCAAAAACAATGATGTTCTTATAATCCAACACCAACAACTAAAGTCTGAAAAGCTACTGAAATACGTTGTTCGTAACGTTGACAAAACATACGACCTCGAAGAATTCTGTGAAGACCTCAGAAGTGCCAACTACTTCCCGGACAAAGCAATTAGGCTTAAAAAAGCAAACGGTGCTGTCGAGATGCCAATGGTTCTAGTCCTCCTCCAGAACACTGAACACAATTAGTCCTTCCTAAATCTGAAACGTATCGGCCCACTTGCTGTAGCAGTTGAATTATTTAGGGGTAACAAAAGGCCATTGCAATGTTACAGTTGTTTCCGTTTTGGGCACGTGTCTCAGGGTTGCACCGAGTCACCATGTCGTAACAAGTGCGCAGGCGATCATCAGTCAAGGGACTGTACTAATATAAAATGTAAAGACCCGCCTAAATGTATTCGCTGTGAAGGTCAACTCACATCTAGCTATACGAAATGCCCAAAGTACCCCCAGGCTAGGAAACTCAGAAACACCAAAACAGTGGATGGTAGAACATTTGCTTCAGTTCTGCTAGCAATGGAATTATAGACCCCAATGAATTGACCAGAGTATACCGATATGTGAGGAACTTAATGAATCTTCTCAAGGAAAAGAGCAAAGATTTGCCTTAGTTTGTCTCAGCCGAAACAGAAATTAATCATGGATAGACACCCCTATAGAGTAATTAAGCAAGGAAAGCTTCGTTGCACTATTTGGAACGCGAGGGAGCTCTCTCGCAATCGCATAGAGTTTTACAACTTTCTTACATGCTGGAATATTGATATTGCGTTTGTGTGTGAGACTCATCTCAAACCGATTCAGATCTTCAAATTGCCTGGTTATTCGAATTATCGCAAGGATAGACCCCTTATAAATGCTGCTGGCCCTGCGTCTGGTGGGGCAGCAATCATAGGAAAACAATGCATCGACCATCGTGAGACTACCACAACCAGCTTCGTGGGAATGGAAGCCGTGTCAGTCATTATAAATGACGTGGACGTAGCGGAAGTTATATTTATCTGCTTGTACAACTCGCCCAGGCAAAAGCTCGATCCCTGCGAGCTCGATGATTTACTATACATTCCCATTCCAGTCATTAAGGCGGGTGACTCGAATGCCAAACATCCACATTGGAATTCTAAACGTATGAATCATAATGGTTACGTACTCCATGGCTACTTGGTAAACCAATCTGATACCTTAGTCATCGATCCTCTTGACGACACCTACTATTGCGATCACTCGCCCGTTAGTGATGTACTTGACATTGCTGCCCTCAAGGGGTTTTACAAACCATATAATATCTTTACTGTAAACGACTTATCCTCCGATCATCGCCCAGTCGCTCTCAACTTTGAGGGCTTAAACCTTGACCTAAGGGTCAGTCTCAGACGGAAGCAGGATTGGAAGCTTTATAGAGACTTGCTTAAAGAGTATAACATCCCATATACTGATCCTGCCAATAATGTTGACATTGATAGTAATATTAGTGAAATCACTCAATCGATTAAATCAGCCAGTGATGCTAGTGCTACTGCCATTGACCGAAAGAGACCCGACCATCTCGATCTCCCCCCATCCATCAGGCAACTCAGACGTGATAAGAACTCGTTCAGAATATTGTGGCAACGTACTAGGTGTCTGCAGTTCAAGACTAAGTACAACAGGTTAACACGCAAGGTCAGTGAACAGATCAAGGAACTACGAATCCAAAGATGATGCAGCAATATCAAGAGTCTGTCAGTCCAGGACAACTCCCTCTGGTGCACAGTCAGGGCCCTCAAGAATAAGAAGAACACCGATTTACCTCCTCTGCTTACGGATGATGGGAACTTTGTTAGCAGTCCCCAGGAAAAGGCCCAACTCATCGCAAACTCACTTGAGTCAATTCACCACCCCCTCCCCCTTAAACATAGTATCGAGGACACACGTCAAGTTAGAGAAAGCTGCATTAAGTTTGATCTCATCCATCGTGTAAAAAAGCCTCCCCATGTCATTGACAACGCC
Source organism: Rhysida immarginata (assembly GCA_023313115.1). NCBI lineage: Eukaryota > Metazoa > Arthropoda > Chilopoda > Scolopendromorpha > Scolopendridae > Rhysida > Rhysida immarginata. The sequence continues at coordinate 973,858 of JAHWFO010020355.1, forward strand.
GAGGTATCGGACATCATTAAGCAAGTTAAGAGAAACAAGGCTCCTGCACTAGACGCCATCACTAACAGTGCTCTTAAGAATTTGCCTCCAAAGGTAATCTACGCTATCACAAAGATTTTACTACTTCCCAGATTCCTGGAAAAACTCAGTCATCCTCTCTATACCAAAGCCTGGCCTCAATCCCGCTTTTCCTGTCAGCTACAGGCCCATTAGCTTATTGCCTACACTTTCTAAGGTCTTTGAACGCACAATTCTGAAGAGGTTCAATGATTTTTGTGAATCAAATAATCTTTGATTTGGAGCAATTTCGAATCACTCCTGCCAACTCCAGGTATGGAAGATTTGAACAGTTCACTCAATTACTCGATGTACGGTGGAATTATTTTTCTCGATGTCCATAAAGCCTTCGACCAGGTTTGGCACGATGGCCTCATCTTTAAAATGATAAATTGTGGTTTCCTTGATGAGCTGATTGCTTGGTTTGCTCTTTTTTTGTCGCAAAGATCCTACCGTGTCAGAGTTGGAAACACCTTGTCTAATCCCTGTGATGTCTACGCGGGTGTTCCCCAGGGTTTAGTCCTGGGGCCGGCGATGTTCAATTTCTTCATTCACGACCTACCGGAATTCGCAAAATGCAAACTGTACCTATTCGCTGATGATGCGGCCATCACAACAAGCGCAAGGAATCCCGCACACGTCATTAGTCACTTACAAAAGGCTTTGCTACAGTGCGAAAATGGTTCGACAAATGGAGGCTAAAGCTCAACGTCGACAAATGTAAAGCTATGTACATTACACGTAAACGCAAGAATCCTCCAGGGCCTCTGGCCTTATATGACAAAAAACTGGACTGGGTGAAGAACTACAAGTACCTTGGTGTAAAAATTGATTCTAAGTTAAACTGGAACGACCATGTACAATATGCCCTCAACAAGGCTAAAAAGGCAAAGTTCAGCCTGATTGCGCTCTTGAGGAGAAATAGTGCCCTTGGATTGGATAATAAAGTCTTGCTGTACAAGTTGGTAATCCGTACCATCTTGCTCCATGGAATGTCTGCCTGGGCGTCTATCTGCAAATCAAGGTGGAGGGAAATACAGACCTTCCAAAATGTAACCCTCAGGAATATTGTTCAGCTCGATAGGAGAGTTGCCAAAAACTCTTCCAGTTATGAAGACCTCAATATGGACCACATTGGTAGCTACGTCCAAACGCTCCTTAAGAAATTGCTTCTTAAAATTGAGACCCATGACAATCCCTTGGTAGCCAGTATACTGGACCACCTCTAGCCCTTAGGAGTCCCATAAGGATACGAAGACCCCTTCATGTACTGGAAGTTAATTTCAATGATATCAATAAGGTTGTCTTCCCCGACTTCTGGATATCTTAGCCACAGATGCTCTGGGCTATCTCTACATCAATCAACAATCATATTCCTCATCCTACCAGCTAGGACTCTATTCTCAGGATGACTCGAGGGACAGCAGGCTTCTCCTCTAACTCAGTGTAATTCTCTTGGTTACGTTATGGGCGAGTGTGCTATGGAAGCTCTGCTCCCGGACCGCTCGTGTCTTTTCACTCCACTGTTCGATTGTCGATTGTCGTTTATTTTCTTAGCACGAAGGGCTACAGAAGCACTAGCGCTAACATCAAAAGTGGACTTAATATTGTGGATCCTGACACCTCTTTTGTTCCTCTTACTCTGTGCAGTCCGTCAGTCACCTCCATCAATGTCAGCAGAATCATTATCAAGCCTCCTCTTGTGCTTGTTCTTGATGAGGAGCTACTGTAGCTCACCGCGCCCAGACCTGCAGGACCTTCTTCACATTGCGTAGAGTAATAGCGTTATCCAATAAAATGGGCGAAACGGACGTAATGGGAGAGTCCATAAATTCTTTGATAGCATTGTTAAGGTTGGCAATACCGTTGGTAGTTTCCGAATATGCACGCTTTACATCCTCTCTAAAACTATCAATATTTGTATTTAAACTACTAATATCATTACACAACGATTCTAAACTTGTTTCTAATTCCAAATATTCTTTGTTCAATTCGGAACGTAATGCCTCAAGCTTTTATTTATAATGATATCAAAAGCAAGAAATATGGGATCCTTACATGCATGTTTGTATGCTATATCACAAGGTAACACCTTACCGTCAGCATATTTAACAGTAATGCTAGCGGATTTCGTCGACGCAAAGCCTAACGTTGCCATGAAGCTGGTGTGGTGCTGCGTTTTGCCGTCCTTAGAAGGACGCACGTACTCAGAATGACACAGTATAAAAGGCTTAAAAATTCCTACCTTGTTAGTGCTCTTGGAAATTCCACCGAAGCACTCTCAACAGTAAACCAGGATCAGCAACTTTGCACCTGAGAAATTCAGAATCACGACCAAAAGTTCAAAAAGACAGTCACCTGCGACCAGTTAACACATATCCGCGATGGATACATACATCCACGATAGAGATACAGCTCAGGCTGACACACATGAGCACGACAATCGACAATGGAACAGTGAAGTGTACATTTGTTAGGATGGGACGAAATCAGCGCTTTCACAAAGCTCATCAAACCAGAATAAAATCCAAATAAATTACACTGAGGTAGTCAAAAAGCCTGATCAACCCAAGCGGTCTTCCACATTATATAAAAAAGAAAATATGATTGACGATTGTCAGAAACAAAATACAAACGAAGTAAAAAAAAAAATACAGCGAGAGGGAAGATTATCACATCTTCCAGTAGTCAGGGAAAGAAACAGTGCTAATATCTTCAAACTTGACGTTAAGAACGTGCCTCGGTTTACGATACTTCGAAAGCCAGTTCATATTCACTGAATTCTTCAGTATCCCATTCACAAGTTTATTGTCGTGATTCTTCATCTTATGTATCGTAATCAAAAAGAAGTCCTGTATAAACTTTCCGATATGGGCCATGTTTAAATCCAAGTGGATGGATTGGTTTTTCACCATCCTTCTGCCAAGCTGGGCAATGGTCCTCAGGGTAACATTCTGGAATGACTGTAGTTCACTCCATTTGGTTATACATATAGTCGCCCACGCAGGCATGCCATAGAGGAGTATGGTCCGCATAATCGATCTGTTGCGACCCATGAGAGCTATGACACTCTCCATAGCCCTCTTTGCTTTGTTCAGAGCATAGGATATATGCCAGTTGCATGAGAGTCTTGAGTCAATGATAACTCCCAGATACTTGTAGTTGTCCACCCAGTCCAGTTTCTTATTGAACTGAACAAGAGAATCTGGGGGGCGTTTGAGCTTCCTGTTGAGGTACAAAGCCTTGAACTTTCCGACGTAAAGGTTCATCTTCCAGCAATTAAACTAGTCTTCGAACTGCTTCAAGGCGCACTGCAGGCAAGTGATAACGTGAGTCGGCTGGTGTGCCCATGTCATAATGGCAGTATCATCCGCATAAAAATACAGATTACAATTATCGGCAATGGTAACACAAAGAGCCAAAACCGCTTTTCCACAACAAAATATTTATTACGCCTGGATACGTATTTCGGACGCTACGCGTCCATTTTTCAACAAGACTCGTAGCGCTACGCGTCCATTTTTTTTTTCAGTCTTGTTGAAAAATGGACGCGTAGCGTCCGAAATACTTATCCAGGCGTAATAAATATTTTGTTGTGGAAAAGCAGTTTTGGCTCTTTGTGTTACCATTGATGTTATTTATCCACAGGTAAGGTAATTTGGTTTTTATTTTGTTATATACAATTATCGGGTTTCGGGAATCATGTATAAAGTAATTAAATAGCACAGGCCCGAGGACAGAACCTTGAGGGACACCGGCCTTTACAACACAGGGCGTGGAATGATTTACTCCAATTTCGGGTTGATAGGATCTGCTGTCAAGAAAGGATTTCAATATTAATCAAACCAGCAGGGAACCCGTCTCTGATCATTTTGTACATTTTGGGCCCTCATGCCACACTTGGTCCAAAGCTTTACTGACATCGAGAAATACCACCCCACAGTACCTGGAGAGGTTCAGGGGGGGGTGCTCAGGTATTCAATGAGCCTCCATATCTGCATCGGACAAAGTGGGCAGTACGAAAGCCAAGCTGCTCTTCCCGAAAAAGGTCATTTGTTAGACAGTGGTCTTGGAATCTGACGAGGATCGTTTTCTCCAACACATTGGATATCGAGAGTAGCAGGCTAATAGGTCGGTAGCTCGCAGGAATTGCAGGATTTTGCCCCTGCTTGGGGATACTCAACACAATAGATTGCTTCCAAGCCCCAGGGAAGTAAGAAATTTTCCTGCAGTCGCTAATGATATTAGTAAGATAGTCAATAAAGTTCTTCGAGAGTTTCATAAGGGCGTTATTACTCACCTTTTCTCTTCCTGGAGGCTTCTTCTTTTTCAGTTTACTTATGATGGTGGCGACTTCTCCACCCTCGATGTTATTCTTCGTTAAATGCTGCGGGACTTCATCAAAGTTGACAATACCTTCTTCCACACGCTAAGACATGATTTGGCTCTCGGGCTTATCGTTGGTAGGAGTAACAAATTGCCTTTTCAGTGAATCTGCAATAACTTGGGCCTTTGTCCTGATCAGCTAGCACATAGTCACCTTGTGGTGTACGGAGTGGAGGAAGCGTATCATTCTTCCTCTTTTATAAAGCTCTGACCATACTCCAAATGGAATTGTCGCGAGCCGACAAGCTTTTGAATTTTTCATTCCACCTAGCGTCGCGATGCTCTTTTATATCCTCTTAAACTCTTGGCACTATCCTGTTGTACTTCGTTTTGAGACAAGTTGCACGATAGCGTTGCCATAGTTCTGTTTCTTTCAGCAATTAGGCATTGTATTCCAGGAGTGAGTTGGATTCGATGAGGAGGCTTATTCTCTGATGGATACTTACTAGCTTCTATGGCACTGTTAATACATCTGGTGAAGTTTTCAACTCGTTGATCGATATCCTCTGTACAGTAAGCAACGTCGGGATGGCTGCCATAGTCCTTAAGAATATCTTTGTAGAGCTTCTAGTCTTGATGTTGTTTGAGTTCCTCTCGGAAATTTATGTCAACACTGTCAAAGTTCAACGCCACAGACTTGTTGTCAGAAGAAAGGTCATCAATCGTTAAGATATTGTACGGTTTGAAGAAACCCTTCAAGAGCGAGATGTCCAAAACGTCACAACTAGGGGAGTGATCGCAGTAGTAGGTGTCCACCACAGGTCCAGCAGCGATGATATCATCTTTACCTTGTATGTACTTATAGAGAATCATGCCATTGTAATTCTGCGTTCTGGAGTTCCAGCTTGGGTGTTTGGCATTTAGGTCACCAGCCAGGACGACTGGAGTGTCACCACTGAAGAGTTCATCAAGCTCGCTAATGTCAAGATAATTTCTTAGGTGAATTATAGAGCGCCACGAACTTCACTTCACTAGAGGAGACATCATTGATAATGATGGAGGCCGATTCCATACATGCATAAGACTTGGAGACTAATTATAGCTGTTGAATTCGTTTCATAATGATGATCGCAGCGCCCTCAGAAGCACATCTTGCAGCATTTGAAGCCATTCTTGGTCTTGCTTTATCAGAAAATTGTGAAACTCGATACGCTATCAGGGAATGCCCCTAGCGTTCCATATCAGCACTGGAGTTCACCTTTGTTGATTACAGTATAACGTTGTGCAGCCATACTAAAATTAGTTGGTCGTAAGGAGCCCACTCAACTGTTGGTAACTTTTGCCTAGATTAGAAAACAGATGAAAGATACGTCCTAATTGTTTATACATACCTGGTAGGTCGTTGATGTTGAGGCCTTTATCTTCCGGCATAGACGCAGCAGCAGCATAGGATTTGCCTACTGTCACTTTAGAACTAGGCATACTTTGAACCTGGGGGTATTTTGGACATTTCTTGTAACTTGAAGTGTGCTGTCCACCACATCTGATTCACTCGGGGGGGGGGGGCCTTTTCCTTTGAACTTGTGGCAATCTCTTGACTGGTGCCCCTCAGCACATTTATTACAACAAGGATCTTCCGTGGAGCCCATGGAAACGTGTCCAAAGCGCAGGCAGTTGTAGCACTGTAGTGGCTTCTTGTTTACTCGAAAGGCCTCCACTGATAAGAAACGAAAGAAAGTCATCTGCGAGTGGTTATCGCACATCCGCGATGGATACACACATCCACGATAGAGACACAGCTGAGCACTCAACAATCGACAATCGAACAGTGCAGGTAAAACGAAACGAGCATTCCGAAAGCAACGCTTTCACAGGCATACTCTTCTCAGAAAGTAACCAAGGGATGTACACTGAACTAGGCTAGAAGCCAGATGAAACCTAATTAAGTCATCCAGAGAATATGATGGAGTCCTTTCCTATCAGGACGATAGTGTTGATTGTTGATTAACGAGGGACAAGGGACAGGAGGAGCTAGGAGATCCAATATCCGGGAAATATGGCCTTTTGGATGTCGTCAAAATTGATGTCCAGGATGTGACGCGGCCTGCGATGTCTAAGAAGGTTTCTGAAGGTAAGCGGGTGCTCAATAATACCTGCAACCAGAGGATTGGGATGGTCTTTCATCTTCGGAAGCAGTTTTTTCATCAATTCCTGGACGTGATTCCCAATGGGAAATATCTCAAATCGTCGGCAATAGAAGATTTGTTGCAACTTCCTGTCAAGTTGGGCAATGGTCCTCAAGGTAACGTTTAGGAAGGTTTGGAGGTCCTTCCATCTGGACTTTCATATTGCAGCCCCGGCAGGCATACCATAAAGTAAGATGGTTCGGATTACCGTCCAATACAGCAATAGCTTGCAGTCCAATCCAAGCGCGCTGTTCCACCCCAGAAGAGCTACCAGGCTGAATTCTGCCTTCTTTGCCTTGTTGATGGCATAGGAGACATGGTCGCCCCAATTTAGCTTGGCATCTATTACCACGCCGAGGTATTTGTAATGTTTTACCCATCAACCTCTTTACCAGAAAGGAAGAGAGGACTCGGGGGTTTCCGAACAATCTTTGTAATGAATATTGCCTTGCATTTGTCAACATTTAGATTCAGTCTCCACTTAGCAAATCATTTCTCGCACTTATGTGAGGCATTCTGCAATCGAGATATGACATAGCGGGAACGCGGTCAGTGGTCATGATGGACGCGCTGTCAGCGAACACATACAATTTGCATTTTGTAAATGCTGGGAAGTCATGGATGAAAAAGTTGATGAGTGCAGGGCCTAGGACAGAACCCTGGGGAACACCAGCTTTGATGTCACACGGGTTTGACATGGAGCAGCCAACCTTTACACGAAATATTTTGTTCGACAGAAAGGATCTAGTCAAGGCAATAAGATCGTCCGGAAATCCACAAGTAACCATCTTGTATATCAGGCCTTCGTGCCAAACCTGATCAAAAGCTTTTCGGACATCCAAAAACACACGACCACCATATTTAGCGAAGTTAAGAGGAGTGTTTAAATCTGAAACAAACCTCCAGATCTGGAGTTGGCAGGAGTGATCTGGGCGAAAGCCGAATGGCTCTTCACGAACAAGATTATTAGCCACACAGAAGTCGTTAAATCTCTTAAGAATTACGCGTTCAAACACTTTTGATACCATAGGTAGCAAGCTTATAGGCCTATAGCTGACAGGGAGAGCAGGGTTTAGATCAGACTCTTTCCACTTGACAGGAAAGTAACCATGTCTCCAGCAATCATTCATGGCCCTGGTAATAGTCGCAACAACATTAGGAGATAAGTTCTTGAGAGTGCTATCTGTGATGGAATCGATACCTGCTGCTTTCCTGCTTTTAAGATGCTTGATGGCATCGGAGATTTCGTGAACACCAATAATGTCCTCACAGGTAGAAATACGATGAGTGAGCTCGTATGCGATACATCCATCGTTGACAAGACGAATATTTGGGAAATTATCCGGGTTGTCCTCACCAGGAGTGGCAAATTGTTTAACCAGGGATTCGGCGATCACTTGAGCTTTATCTTGATCAGCCGTGACAGCAGTGCCATTTGCCGTAAAGAGCGGCGGCGAGTTGATGGGTCTGTTTCCTTTTAGAGCCCTTACAGTACCCCAGAGAGAGTTGTCCTGTACTGATAGGGACTACAGCCTTTCGCTCCATGTTTGATTACGTAAAGATTTAACCTCTTCTTGGACCTTCCGAGCTAGCTTCTTCTATTTCGTCTTGAAGGAGGTAAGTCGTTTACGCTGCTATAACCTTCTATAGTAATTTCTTTCAAGTATGAGACCCCTGATGTAAGTAGGGAGGTCGAGATGTTCAGGACGCTTTCGATCAGTAGTGGATGTACTGGAAGCTGTAGCATCATTGATAACACGAGTAATAGAACTGATATTTGCATTGATATCCTCGTTGTCAATAACCTCCTTATATGGAATGCTGTTTTCTCTAAGGATAACCCTGAAGAGCTTCCAGTCTTGTTTGGAGTGCAGCCCAATCTTAACATCGATGTTCAAGCCCTCAAAGATAAGCATCACTGGACGGTGGTCAAGGATAAGTCGTCAACTGTGAATATATTATAGGGCTTGAAGAATCTTTTAAGAACTACAACGTCCAGCACGTCGCTGACAGGAGAGTGGTCGCAGTCGTACGTGTCATCAAGGGGTCCAGCAACAAAGGTTGAATCTCGTTTAGAGTATATCCATAGAGGATATTGCCATTTTGGTTGGAGCATTTGGGAATCCATGCTTAGCATTAAAGTCTCCCGCCATAACCACTGGAACGGGCCCAGAGAGCAGCTCATCAAGCTCGCACGGTCCGAGCTTGTGCCTAGGTGAATTATACAGAGAGGTGAATTTGATTTCACCTGCGTCGGCGTCATTTATTATCACGGTAACAGCTTCCATTCCTATATAATTCGGAGTGACGGTCTCACGATGATCAATGCCATCTTTTACAATGATATCTGTTGCACCAAATGCTTGACTGGCTTTGTTACGCAGAGGTCGATCCTTTCGAAAAACATGATAACCCGGTAAATTAAAAGCTTGAGTCGATTTCAGGTGCGTCTCACACACGAAAGCGATGTGAATATTCCAAATTTTGAGGAAATTGTAATATTTGATGTGCTTCCGATAGATTCCCCTGGCGTTCCATATATTGCAACGAAGCTTTCCGTGGGTAATTGTTCTGTAGTGGTGTCTGTCCATGGTCAGTTCTTGATTTCGTGGGACGCAACCTGTGGCAGAACGTTGCCACTTTCCTTAAAGAGGTTTAGAAGGTTACCCAGACCCCTATAAATGCTGCGAAATTGGATTGGATCGACCGCATCTGAATGAGAAGTGCTGGATGCGACTGAAGCATAGGTTCTGACATCAACCACTTTGGTGCTTTTGATCCTTTTGACTTGGGGATATTTCGGACACTTGGTGTAACTTGATGATTGCTGACCATCACAACGAATACATTTAGGGGAGTCTTTACCCTTTACATTAGTACAGTCCCTCGACTGATGGTCACCTGCGCACTTGTTACATCTAGGCCATTCGGTGCAACCTTGAGAGACGTGCCCAAAACGTAGACAGTTGTAACACTGTAAGGGCCTCTTGTTGCCTCTAAAGAATTCAACAATAACAGCAACAGCACCGACACGCTTTAAACTCAAAAAGGGCTTATTATGCTCAGTGTTTTGGGGTAGAACCAACACCAGCGGCATTTCAACGGAACCGTTTGCTTTTTTCAGCCTGATTGCCTTTTCTGGGTAATAATTTGCCTTCCAGAGGACATCACAAAAATCTTCCAGATCATACGTTGTGTCGACATTTCGGACAACGTATTTCAGATGCTTTTCTGATTTGAGCTGATAATGCTGGATCTTTAGCATATCGTTACTCTTTATTCCAGACACTAGAAGTTTGTGCGTGTCCCCATTAAGACAATTAATTTTAATGGTGTCTTTACGACCGGTGTGGCAGGTGATTTTATCTAAATACACGTGCTTTGTGATTTCCTCTAGAATTTCTTTGAACTGGTTTTCCATGGTGACGAATAATAATCGGAGGAATATAAATAGCTCCTTTCCAGGGGCGACATTGCCTGTTGAAGGGCACACGGCTGCTACTGCACGAAGATTATGCCACTCGACGGACGACGACGTAACTATTGCAGTCTGCACGACTTTCAGTGCATTGGTGGAGTCTCCAAGAGGACGAACAAGGTAGGACTTTTTTAAGTCTTTAAACTGAGTCGTTCTGAGTAGGTGCGTCCTTCTAAGGACGGCAAAACCCAGCACCACACCTGCTTCATGATGACATCAGGCGCTGCGTGGAAATCTGCTACCATTATAATTAAATACACGGATGGTAAAGAGTTGCCTTGTGATCAAGCTTATAAAGATGCGTGCAAGGATGCTAGATTCTATGCATTCGATATCATAATTAATGAGCAGCTAGAGGCTTTATGTACGGTTTTTAATAACAAATATCTAGACCTTGAATGCAAGGTGGAAGCGCTGGCCAAGAATATTAGTAATTTGGATACTAAAATTGATAGACTAAAGTCGGAGATTATGAGTGCCCGAAATGAAGCTGCAAGTGGGCTTACCAGTCTCGAACATACTATTAGGGAAATGATGAGCTCCCTCATAACTTCCAATTCAAATTCGCCCATGATAGTGGATGCCAGTAAACCTTTACAAGACGTTAATGAACCCTTACCTAACTATGCAGAGTGGCTCTCAATAGATAAATTTGGGAGTAAGCGTAAATTAAATGAGGATCTAAATACGGAAGTTAATAATTGGATACCTGTCTCAAACAAGAAATCTAAGAAAGGCATGCGTATTGACACTATAGCTAGTGAAGCGGCGACCTGTTCCCTGTTACCTTCCGCGAAAAAGTCAAGAGACCTGTTCAACCAAGTCATAGAGATGGAAACCTGTATATCCCTCCGATTATAATCCGTACTCACGAGGTAAACCAATTAAGGATACTCTTGAAGAAATCAAAAAGCATGTGCCCTTTATAAAGAGTCACAGCCCATACTGGCAGGACTGACACCGTCAAAATTAAGTGTCAAAACGAAGAAATCCATAAAATATTAGTATTAGGAATTAAGAGTGATAATATCTTGAAAATACAGCATCACCAGCTGAAGTCAGAAAAACTGTTAAAATATGTTATAAGGAATGTTGATACAACCTATAACCTGGACGATTTCTTGACAATCACAAGAGGACAAATTACTTTCCAGAGAAAATAATAAGACTAAAAAAGGCAAATAGCGCTGTTGATATGCCGCTGATCTTGGCACTATTTCAAAACACTGAGCATAATAGGACATTTAAAGAAGTCACTCGGATTGGTCAACTGGCGGTGCTCGTTGAGCTGTTTAGGGGCAATAAGAAACCTCTTCAATGTTACAATTGCCTCAGATTTGGACACGTTTCCATGGGTTGTACTGAGCTGCCCCGTTGCAATAAGTGTGCAGGAGACCATCAGTCCAGGGACTGCAAAAATGTAAAGGGACAGGATCCACCTAAATGTATTCGCTGTGAAGGACAGCATACGTCAAGTTTCTCTGGATGTCCTAAATATCCCAAAACAGTGAGCAGAGTGCGTGGTGCTGAGACTATTGAAGGGAGATCCTACACTTCGGTGGTTTCAAAAATTGTTGACAAAAGTTTCAACCCGTCTGATTTGCAAGCTATGAACATTAAAACAGGCGCGATGCTCAGATTATATGAGGAAATCGGAAAATCTATTCCGCATATTGTTAAATCGTTCTCTTAAGTTTAATCATGGCTAGCAGCAGCTTCGAAGTAGTCAATCAAGGAAGACTTCGGTGTACCATCTGGAATGCCAGAGGCATTTCACGTAGGCGAGAGGAGTTCTTCGACTTCCTATCGAGAAACAAAATTGATATTGCCTTTGTCTGTGAAACGCACCTCAAGTCGGAACGGCCATTCAAGCTGCCTGGATACATGGTCTATTGTAAAGATAGACTCCCAAAGGATCCTGCTCATGGTGTTTCTGGTGTAGCTGCTGTTATAGTCAGAGAGGATATTGAGCATGTTGAAGTCATTACTCGGAATTATTTAGGAATAGAGGCGGCCTCTATTCTCATCAAGGACCTCACGATTGGCTGGGTTAAGTTTGTTGCGCTGTATAACTCTCCGGGGCATGCCATTGACCCCTGTGATCTCGACGAGTTGCTCTCTGGTAATTTTTCTGTTGTTTTGGCAGGCAATCTAAACGCGAAACACCCTCACTGGAATTCCAGATGCATTAATCACAATGATGCTATTTTATATGGTTACATCCAGAACCAGCAGGACACTGTCGCTATCAGTCCAATCAAACATACTGTGATCATTCATCCACGAGCGATGTTCTGGATATTGCTATTCTCAGGGGTCTCTTCAAACCGTTCAATATATTCACTAGGGACGATTGAACATCAGACCATCTTCCAGTTGCCCGACAATCGAAAAGTGAAGTGCACATTTGTTAGGATGGGACGAAAGCAACGCTTTCACAAAGCTCATCCAACCAGAATAAACTCCAAATGAAATACACTGAGGTAGTCAAGAAGCCTAACCAACCCCAGCGGTCTTCCATATTATAAAAAAAGAAAATAAGATTGACGATTGTCAGAAACAAAAAACAATCGAAATAAAAAATACAAGGAGAAAGAAGATTATCACATCTTCCAGTAGTCTGGGAAGGAGACGTTGCTAATATCTTCAAAATTGATGTCAAGAACGTGCCTCGGTTTACGATACTTCGTATGCCAGTTCATATTTATCGAGTTCTTCAGTATCCCGTTCACAAGCTTATTGTCGTGAGTCTTCATCTTCTGTATCATAATCAAAAGGAGATCCTGCATAAACTTTCCGATATGGGCCATGTTTAAATCCAAGTGGATGCATTGGTTTTTCACCGTCCTTCTGTCCAGCTGGGCAATGGTCCTCTGGGTAACATTCAGGAATGACTGTAGTTCACTCCATCGGGTTTTACAGATAGTCGCCCACGCAGGCATGCCATAGAGGAGTATGGTCCGGATAATCGATTTGTACCGAAGTAGCTTGTTGTCAATGCTGAGGGCGCTGTTGCGACCCATGAGAGCTATGATACTGTACTTAGCCCTCTTCGCTTTGTTCAGAGCATAGGATATATACCGGTTTCATGAGAGTCTTGCGTCAATGATAACTCCCAGATACTTGTAGTTGTCCACCCAGTCCAGTTTCTTATTGAACAGAACAAGAGAATTTGGGGGACGCTTGAGCTTCCTATTGAGGTACAAAGCCTTGCAGTTTTCGATGTTAAGGTTCAACTTCCAGCAGTCAAACCAGTCTTCGAACTGCTTCAAGGCGCACTGCAGCCGAGTGATAACGTGAGCCGGCTTGTGTGCCCAAGTCATAATGGCAGTATCATCCGCATAAAAATACAGATTACAATTATCGGATTTCGAGTAATCATGTACAAAGTAATTAAATAGCACAGGCCCGATGACAGAACCCTAAGGGACACCGGCCTTTGCAACACGGGGCTTGGAAAGATTTTCTCCAAATTTGGCTTGATAGTATCTGCCGTAAGAAAGGATTTCACCATCAAAATCAACTCGGCAGGAAACCCGTCTCTGATCCTTTTGTAGACAAGGCCCTCATGCCACACCTGGTCAAAATCTTACTGACATCGAGAAATACCACCCCACAGTACCTGGAGAGGTTCAGGGGGGTGAACAGGTCTTCAACGAGCCTCCATATCTGCATTGGACAAGAGTGGGCAGCACGAAAGCCAAACTGCTCTTCCCGAAAAAGGTCATTTGCTAGACAGTGGTCTTGGATTCTGACGAGGATCGTTTTCTCCAACAGTTTAGACATAGAGGGTAGCAGGCTAATAGGTCGGTAGCTCGCAGGAATTGCAGGATTTCGCCCCTGCTTGGGGATACTCAACACAATAGATTGCTTCCAAGCCACAGGGAAGTAAGAAAATTTCCTGCAGTAGCTAATGATATTAGTGAATTAGTCAATAAAATTCTTCGGGAGAATTATAAGGGCGTTATCGCTCACCTTGCCTCTTCCTGGAGCCTTCTTCTTTTTCAGTTTACTTATGATGGTGGCGACCTCTCCAGCCTCGATGCTGTTCTTCGTTAAATGCTGTGGGACTTCATCAAAGTTGACAATACCTTCTTCCACACGCTGAGACATGATTTGGCTCTCGGGCTTATCGTTGATAGGAGTAACAAATTGCATTTCCAGTCAGTTTGCACATATTCACCTTGTGGTGTACGGAGTGGAGGAAACGTAACATTCTTCTTCTTCTGTAAAGCTCTGACCATAGTCCAAATAGAATTGTCGCGAGCCGACAAGCTTTTGAGTTTTTCATTCCATCTAGAGTCGCGAAGCTCTTTTATCTCCTCTGGAACTCTTCGCACTAACCTGTTGTACTTGGTTTTGAGCCAAGGTTCAGGATAGCGTTGCCATAGTCTACGGGTCCTGTTTCTTTCAGCAATTAGGCGTTGGATTTTCAGGAGTGAGTTGGATTCGATGAGAAGACTTATTCTCTGATGGATACTTACTAGCTTCTATGACACTGTTAATACATCTGGTGATGTCATCAACAAGTTGATAAAATGTCCTCTGTACAGTAAGCAAAGTCGGGATGGTAGCCATAGTCTTTAAGAATATCTTTGTAGAGCTTCCAGTCTTGATGATGTACGAGTTCCTCTCGGAAATTTATGTCAAAATTGTCAAAGTTCAACGCCACAGGCTTGTGGTCAGAAGAAAGGTCATCAATCGTGAAGATATTGTACGGTTTGAAGAAACCTTTCTAGAGCGAGATTTCCAAAACGTCACAACTAGGGGAGTGGTCGCAGTAGTAGGTGTCCACCACAGGTCCAGCAGCGATGATATCATCTTTACCTTGTATGTACTTATAGAGAAGCATGCTGTTGTAATTCTGCGTTCTGGAGTTCCAGCTTGAGTGTTTGGCATTTACGTCACCAGCCAGGACGACTGGAGTGTCTCCACTGAAGTGTTCATCAAGCTCGCAAATGTCAAGATAATGTTTATGTGAATTGTAGAGCGCTACGAACTTCACTTCACCACAGGAGACGTCATTGATAATGATTGAGGCCGATTCCATACCTGCATAATACTTGGATACTAATTCTTGACGTTGAACTCCCTTCTTAATGATGATCGCAGCGCCCCCAGACGCACATCCTGCAGCATATAATCCCATTCGATCCTTACGGTACATACAATTGCCAGGTAGATGGAAGTCTTGGCTTGGTTCGAGGTGAGTTTCACAGAGGAAAGTAATGTCGATTTCTTGCCTTATCACAAAGTTGTGAAACTCGATACGCTTTCGAGGAATGCCCCTAGCGTTCCATATCACGCACCGAGGTTCACCTTTGTTGATTACAGTATAACGTTGTGCAGCCATACTAAAATTAGTTGGTCGTAAGGAGCCCACTCAACTGTGGCTAACTTTTGCCTAGATTAGAATACAGATGAAAGATACGTCCTAATTGCTTGTACATATCTGGTAGGTCGTTGGTGTTGAGGCCTTTATCTTCCGGCGTAGACACAGCGGCAGCCTAGGATTTGCCTGCTGTCAATTTAGAACTAGACATTCTTTGAACCTGGGGGTATTTTGGACATTTCGTGTAGCTTGATGTGTGTCGTCCACCACATCTAATGCACTTTGGGGGTCTTGTCCTTTGATCTTGGGGCAATCTCTTGACTGGTGCCCCTCAGCACATTAATTACAACGAGGCTCTTTCGTGCAGCCCATGGATACGTGTCCGAAGCGCGGGCAGTGTTAACACTGCAGTGGCTTCCTGTTCCCTCGAAAGGCCTCCACTGAAACTGCCAGCGGCCCAATACGTGTTATGTTTTTCAATGACTGGTTGTGTTCGGTGTTCGGGAGTAGAACCAAAACCATCGGCATATCAATGAATGCTTTAGCTTTCCTCAATCGAATAACTTTTTCCGGGAAGTAATTGGATCTTTTTAGGTCTTCTTGGAAGTCATCGAGGTCATAGATAACATCCTCATTACGAATTACGTATTTCAAAACCATCTCCGACTTCAGTTGATGATGCTGAATTTTTAAAATATTATCAGACTTAATTCCAGAGACTAATCTGTTGTGTGTTTCTTCATCTTCACATTTAACCTTGACGGTTTCAGCTCTGCCCGTATGAACAGTGATCTTTTCCACTGGAACATGCTTCTCGAGCTCAGTTAAAATCGTCTTAAACGCGATGCCATGAGTCCGCACGATAATTGGCCGTACATACCTCTCCGTGATCCTATGGTCTTTATTAGCCGAGCGACCTTGTACATTCTTCGAATTCTCCATTCTAGTCGCGCTGACGACTTCTTCGTTTACTCTGGAGACGGTGTTTAAGTTATCGATCCTCGTGCTTTTTCTGAATTTTTTATTAGCCACACCAACCCAGGGACTGCTATCCACTTCTTCATCGGTTCCATCAGAGTGACTTCTCTTATAGCCACAGTTTGTCGAGCAGTCACTATTTTCAATTATATCCATAGACTCTAAATTTTTAGCACAGGCAATATTATTAAAAACATTACTTACCTTGCTGTTATCAACAGGTGTATCTTCCTTGGAGTTACCTGCCCTTGGAGTCCCGGAACATTTCTTAAAATCTTCCTTCAGTTCGCTTATCTTTTCAATGACATCTCTACGAGAGTCCTTGATTTCCTTGTTGATACCTTCGAACTTCTCTTCAAAACTTTTATGCAGGGATTCGACTTTTTCTTCCAGTGTCCTATACTTAGCATTTATTTCATCCCGGAGAGCTTCTAACATTTCGTTGAACACTAACATCCAGTTGGCCTTAACTTCGATGGCCTAAATATGGACATCCTGAATCGGCTTCGTATAAAGCGGGATTGGAAACTCTTTCGTGACCTCCTTAAAACTAGCAATGGCTACACAGCGAATGCCTCCAGCACCAATGAAATCAATGATGGAGTCAAAG
This sequence comes from Rhysida immarginata, assembly GCA_023313115.1. NCBI lineage: Eukaryota > Metazoa > Arthropoda > Chilopoda > Scolopendromorpha > Scolopendridae > Rhysida > Rhysida immarginata. Next base: position 990,825 of record JAHWFO010020355.1, read on the forward strand.
ACATTACAAATAACATCAACAATGCGATGTCTGCTAGTGCTTGCCCTATAGACCCTGAATATCTTGACCATCTCGATCTTCCTCCAAGTATTTGGCAAATTATTGCAGAGAGGAATGCCTTCCGAAGACTTTGGCAGCATACACGTGATCCCATCTTGAAGAGAAAATATAATAGGCTTTCTAGGAGGGTCCACGAAAAAGTAAGAGAGCTACGAGTGCAAAACTGGACGAGCAAATTGGAGAATCTCTCAACTCATGACATCTCTCTCTGGACTATTATTAGAGCTCTTAAGTGTAAGAACACGAAACTCCCACCCCTGTTTTCTCCAGACAGTACTGCTCTTGCTACTACAGACTATGATAAAGTTCAATTACTTGCTGAGTCACTTAGCAATCAATTTACCACCCCAATTCCAGATACCCCTGACGGAGAGCATGCAATCAGCGAGGTTCGCGATGTGTGCTCCAATTTTTATGAGGGTCGGCGTGCTCTTATAGAGCGATCAATCTACCCGATGGAAATTGTCGAGATCATCAAGAAACTGAAGAATAAGAAAGCCCCTGGAATGGATGCCATCACAAATAATGCACTTAAAAATCTACCTTCCAACTTGATTCTTGACATCGTTAGACTAATTAATGACTGCTGGAAACTCGGATATTTCCCTACTGGTTGGAAGGAATCGATTATCCTAAGCATTCCTAAACCAGGTCTTGACCTTTCATTGCCTGCAAGTTACAGGCCCATCAGCCTTTTACCAACTATTTCTAAGGTTCTAGAGCGGACAATTCTTAAAAGGTTCAATGAATTCTGCTCTGCCAATGATCTTATTCGTGATGAGCAGTTTAGTTTCCGTTCGGACTACTCCTGCCAAATGCAAATATATCGGCTTGCTGTCGATGCAAAAAACTCTCTTAACAAGTCTCTATATGGTGGCATTATCTTCCTAGACATTTGCAAGGCCTTCGATCAAGTTTGGCATGATGGTGTCATTTATAAAATGTAAAATTTGGATTTCCAGATGACCTTATCATGCTGGTCCGCTCTCATTCTTCTCAAACAGGTTATTTCGAGCTAAAATTGGTGACTCCCTTTCGCAATCATGTGTGGTTAAAGCCGGTGTCCCACAGGGATCAGTTCTGGGACCAGCCTTGTTTAATTTTTTTATCCAGGACTTTCCCAAACCCGACAAGTGTAAACTGTACTTCTACGCTGATGATGCGGCCATCTTAACCTTTGCCCGTGTTCCTGCCCATGTCATCTCTCGCTTGCAGAAAGCGCTGCATCTCTACGATAAATGGTTCAACAGATGGAGGCTGAAGTTAAATGTTGGCAAGTGCAAGGCTATGTCTTTCACAAACAAACGCGGAAACCCTGTACGGAAATAAGCTCGACTGGGTCAAATCGTATAAATACCTTGGTGTGGTGATCGATTCTAGGTTCACCTGGAATCAACATGTTTCCTACACGCTGAATAAGGCAAAGAGGGCCAAATTCAGTCTGATCGCGTTGCTCGATCGTAACAGTGCTCTTGACATTGATAACAAGCTGCTCATCTACAAAATAATCATCCGCACGATCTTGCTTCATGGTATGCCAGCTTGGGCTTCTGTGTGCAAAACAAGGTGGAAGGAGCTGCAGACATTCCAAAATATTACTCTGAGAGCAATTGTGAAACTTGATCGTAGAGTAGCCAACAATAATGTCGTTCATGAGGATCTAGGGATGACGCATATTGGCAAGTTTGTACAGGATACGATAACGACTATGCTCCCGAAGATGCTTAATCACAGGAATCAGTTGGTGTCTGAAATTCACAACCCTTCTGACTACAGAAAACGCTTAAAACATCGCTTGCCCAGCCATGTCCTGGAAGTTAATTTCGACCATGTCAGGAATGTTATCTTCCCCGATTTTTGGATAGCCTATTTCGCCTCTGGCTCCCCCCCCCCCCTTTCTATGACAATCTTCAATCAACCTTTTTTATCCCCAGAATGAGGTGAATATTTTTCAATCATCTTGAGGAGGACCTTCGGGGTTTTTACAGGCTTCTCACCAATCTCAGTGTAATTCCCCTGGTCTATACATGTGACGAGTGAGTTTGGGAGCGCTGCTTCAGTACCACTCGCATTGTTTCTTCCACTCAACTGCTCGATTGTCAATTGTCGATTTGGGTGATATTGCTTTGGGAATAACTAAGCTTAACTTTGTTACTACGTAGGGCCACAGAGACACTATCATTGATATTGACAGTGGATTAAATATTGTCAATCCTAACACCACTTTTGTTCTTCTTATTCCGCGCAGTACGCCAATTACCACCATCATTGTCAGCAGAATCATTTACGTGCCTTCTCTTGACACTAGTTCTTAGTGAGGAGTTTCCTCCATTGACCGCCTCCAGGCAAGTAGAAACGTTTTCATCATTATGTAGAGGATCAGGATTTACAACTATCATGGGTGAATCAGAAGTACTGGGAGAGCCCATAAACTCCTTGATAATATTGCCAAGGTTAGCAAAGCCATTGGCAGTCTCTAAACTAGCACTCTGAACATCACTTTTTAAACTATCAATTTTACTACCAAGTTCCTTAGACAGCGCTTCCACCCTTGATTCTAACTCTAGATATTTGTTGTTCAGTTCAGTACGGAATGCCTCAAGTTGTCCGTTAATAATAATGTCAAATGCCAGAAATCTCGGATCCTTACACGCATCTTTGTAGGCCACTTCACAAGGTAACACTTTATCAGCATACCTAACAGTACATGAAGGAGATTTTGATGCAGAGCCTGATGTCATCATGAAGCAGGTGTGGTGCTGGGTTTTGCCATCCTTACAAGGACGCACCTACTCAGAACGACTCAGTTTAAAAGACTTAAAAAAGTCCTATCTTGTTAGTCCTCTTGGGAGATTCCACCGATGCACTGAAAGTCGTGGAGACTGCAATATGTACGTCGTCGTCCGTCGAGTGGTAGAATCGTCGCGCAGTAGCAGCAGTGTGTCCAGATGAACCTCGATGTGTACGAACATGAATGAAGTCCTCTCAGGAATGTTAGTCACAACACCCTCTTATGATTTTCACCTGAGCACTCGAACAAATTGCTGATGACGGGTCCATCATGAGCTGGACACGAAACCCAGCACATGTCATCACTCGACTACAAAAAGCTTTAAACAAGTGCGAGAGCTGGTTCACTAAGTGGCGATTAAAGCTGAATGTCAAAAAGTGCAAGGTCATGTTTATCACTCGCAAATGCAAAAACCCTCCAAAGCCCCTCTTCTTATTTGGCAAGAAACTTGAGTGGGTAAAAAGCTATAAATATCTTTGTGTCATGATCGACTCCAAACTAAACTGGAACGACCAAGTCCAATACGCGCTCAACAAAACAAAGAAAGTTCCCTAGGTCTTTACCAACTATTGGATATTTTAGATCCTGCTGATTTTTGGGGACTCTATTCGTCAATCTACAATCTGACTCTCGTCCCTTCTTGGGACTTATTCTCTGGAGGACTAAACAGGTTCATCAGGCTTCTCTCCCAGTTCAGTGTACCTCCTTTGGTTTACTCTTTGGGCGAGCGTGCAAAGTGAGCTTGGCTCCTGGACCACTCGCGTCGTTCTTTTCTTTTCACTACACTGTTCGGTTGTCGATTGTCCTGAGCACGACAATCGAAAAGCTATCACTGTAGTGAAAACGTAGTACGAGTGGTCCAGGTGCCTTTAGCTCACTTTACACGCTCGCCCAAAAAGTAAACCAAATGAGGTACACTGAAGTAGGAAAGAAGCCTGATGAACCTTTTTAACTCTTCCAGAAAAGAGTCCCTTCATGGTAGGGACAAGAATCAGATTGTTGATTGACGAATAGCGAGTCCGAAAAACTAGGATCTAGCAGATCCAGTAATTGGGGAACTCGGCCTTGTTAACATTCTCGAAATTAACATCCAAGATATGACGGGGTCTTCGAAACCTGAGGGAACCCCTGATAGTGAGTGAGTGGTCCAGGATACCAGCAACCAGGATATTTTCATGATGGTCCATCTTGGGCAGCATGTTCCTGAGAAGTGTTTGAACATAGGAATCAATGTGGGTCATCCCCAGATCTTCATAGATAGAGAGATTGTTGGCAACTCTTCTGTCTAGTTGAGCAATGGACCGGAGGGTAACATTTTGGAAGGTCTGAAGATCTTTCCATCTCGATTTGCAAATGGAAGCCCAAGCAGGCATATCGTGAAGTAAAATGGCACGAATCACTACCTTGTATAACAAGAGTTTGATGACCACTCTGAGAGCGCTGTTTCGCCCCAGTAGCGCGATGAGACTAAACTTCGCTTTCTTAGCCTTGTTAAGCGAATATTGGAGAAGGTCGTTCCATTTGAGCTTGGAATCAATCACAACTCCAAGGTACTTATAATTTTTAACCCACTCAAGCTTCCTACCATGTAGGATGAGGGGCCTTGGAGGGTTTTTGCGTTTGCGTGTGATGAACATGGCTTTACACTTGTTAACATTCAGCTGTAAGCGCCACTTAGAGAACCAGCCCTCACACTGGTGTAAAGCTTTTTGCAGGCGGCTGGTGACGTGGACTGGATTACGTGCCCAGGTCATGATGGACCCGTCGTCAGCAAACAAGTAAAGATTGCACTTTGTAAACTTAGGAAAGTCGTGGATAAAGAAATTAAACAATGCAGGCCCCAAGACAGAGCCTTGGGGAACACCAGCATTAACATCAGAAGGGTCAGACAAGGAGTGACCAACCTTAACACGGAAGGTCCTGTTTGTCAGAAAGGAGCGAACCAAGGCAATCAGGTCATCAGGGAAGCCACAAGTAATCATTTTATACATGAGTCCATCATGCCAGACTTGATCAAAAGCCTTTTGAAAGTCAAGAAAGACGATACCACCAAACATAGAAAGATTGAGAGGACCGTTCAAATCAGCAACAAGCCTCCATACCGGAGCTGAGTGAGCTGTGCGGAAGCCGAATTGCTCTTCACGAATAAGGTTGTTTGCCTCGCAGAAATCGCTGAACCTCTTGAGAATAGTTCGCTCAAAGACCTTGGAGAGCACTGGCAGTAAGCTAATGGGCCTGTAGCTCATGAGAAGAGCAGGATCAAGTCCCGGCTTGGGAATAGTGAGGATGATTGAGTCCTTCCTGACGCTAGGGAAATGACCGTTTAGCCAGCAGTCATTCATGATCCTGGTGATAATGTAAACAACATAAAGAGGCAAATTCTTCAGAGCACTGTCCTGAGCACGACAATCGACAATAAACAGTGAAGTGTACATTTGTTAGGATGGGACGAAAGCAGCGCTTTCACAAAGCTCATCCAACCAGAATAAACTCCAAATGAAATACACTGAGGTAGTCAAGAAGCCTAACCAACCCAAGCGGTCTTCCATATTATACAAAAAAGAAAATAAGATTGACGATTGTTAGAAACAAAAACAAACGAAATAAAAAACACAAGGAGAAAGAAGATTATCACATCTTCCAGTAGTCCGGGAGAGAAACGTTGCTAATATCTTCAAAATTGACGTCAAGGACGTGCCTCGGTTTACGATAGTTCGTATGCCAGTTCATATTCAAATTCAAATTCAGATTCAGTCCTGAGCACGACAATCGACAATCGAGCAGTGTAGTGAAACGTTATTCGAGTGGCACTTGAAGCTAAGCTTTCGTAATCTAAATAAATGCCAAGGGAATTACACTGAAGTAGTTAAGAAGCGTGATGAACCCATAAAGGTCATCCATAATATGAAGAAGAAGGTGATTTCGATTGACGACTGTCTAGACTAGAAGCAGACCACTAGTATTAGATAAAACACGACCTATGAAGTCCAGTAATCTGGAAATAAGACATTATCAATGTCTTCAAAATTAATAACAAGTATATACCTTGGATCACGATATCTCTTTCTATGCATAGGATGATTTAAATGCCCGAGACTAGCTCGTTGCTATGATTTTCTATATTGGGCAGCATGGATTCCATGAGCCATTGAACGTATTTGCCAATATGAGTCATGTTGAAGTCATTATAAATGGAGGAATTGCGAACAATTCTCCGATCTTTTTGCGCAATAGTCCTAAGGGTAACGTTTCGGAACGTTTGCAGTTCTTTCCACCTACTCTTACATATGGTAGCCCAGACGGGCATACCATACTTCAAGATGGTCCGAACAATGACCTTATAGAGTAGGACTTTATTATCAATGTTTAGAGCACTATTCCGGCCCAGCAGAGCAATCAAGCAAAACTTGGCTCTCCTGGCCTTATTCAACGCATAAGTTGCGTGGGGAGTCCAGGTAAGTTTAGAGTCAATAACAACACCAAGATATTTATAAGTTTCAACCCAGTCCAGTTTTTTGCCATATAGTATTAGAGAACCTAGTGATCTCCTTCTCTTCTTGGAGACAAACACTGAGCACGACAATCGACAATCGAACAGTGAAGTGTACATTCGTTAGGATGGGACGAAAGCAGCGCTTTCACAAAGCTCATCTAACCAGAATAAACTCCAAAGGAAATACACTGAGGTAGTCAAGAAGCCTAACTAACCCAAGCGGTCTTCCATATTATACAAAAAAGAAAATAAGATTGACGATTGTCAGAAAAAAAAAAACAAACGAAATAAAAAAAAACACAAGGAGAAATAAAATTATCACATCTTCCAGTAGTCCGGGAAAGAGACGTTGCTAATATCTTCAAAATTGATGTCAAGAACGTGCCTCGGTTTACGATACTTCGTATGCCAGTTCATATTCATTGAGTTCTCCAGTATCCCTTTCACAAGCTTATTGTCGTGAGTCTTCATCTTCTGTATCATAATCAAAAGGAGATCCTGTATAAACTTACCGATATGGGCCATGTTTAAATCGAGGTGGATGGATTGGTTTTTCACCGTCTTTCTGTCCAGCTGGGCAATGGTCCTCAGGGTGACATTCTCGAATGACTGTAGTTCACTCCATCTGCTTTTACAGATAGTCAATAAGAGGAGTATGGTCCGGATAATCGATTTGTACAGAAGTAGCTTGTTGTCAATGCTGAGGGCGCTGTTGCGACCCATAAGAGCTATGATACTGTACTTAGCTCTCTTCGCTTTGTTCAGAGCATAGGACATATGCTGGTTCCATGAGAGTCTTGAGTCAATGATAACTCCCAGGTACTTGTAGTTGTCCACCCAGTCCAGTTTCTTATTAAACAGAACAAGAGAATCTGGGGGATGCTTGAGCTTCCTATTGAGGTACAAAGCCTTGCACTTTCCGACGTTAAGGTTCAACTTCCAGCAGTTAAACCAGTCTTCGAACTGCTTCAAGGCGTACTGCAGCCGAGTGATAACGTGAGCCGGCTGGTGTGCCCATGTCATAATGGCAGTGTCATCCGCATAAAAATACAGATTACAATTATCGGGTTTTGGGAAATCATGTACAAAGTAATTAAATAGCATAGGCCCGAGGACAGAACCCTGAGAGACACCGGCCTTTACAACACGGGGTGTGGAAAGATTTTCTCCAACCTTGGCTTGATAGGATCTGCGTCAAGAAAGGATTTCACCATCAAGATCAAATCGGCAGGGAACCCGTCTCTGATCATTTTGTAGACAAGGCCCTCTTGCCACACTTAGTCAAAAGCTTTACTGACATCGAGAAATACCACCCCACAGTACCTGGATAGGTTCAGGGGGGTGCTCAGGTTTTCAACGAGCCTCCATATCTGCATCGGACAAGAGTAGGCAGCACGAAAGCCAAACTGCTCTTCCCGTAAAAGGTCATTTGCTAGACAGTGATCTTGGAATCTGACAAGGATCGTTCTCTCCAACACCTTGGACATCGAGGGTAGCAAGCTAATAGGTCGGTAGCTCGCGGGAATTGCAGGATTTTGCCCCTGCTTTGGGATACTCAACACAATAGATTTCTTCCAAGCCACAGGGAAGTAAGAAAATTTCCAGCAGTCGCTAATGATATTGGTGAGAAATTCAATAAAGTTCTTTGGGAAATTCATAAGGGCGTTATTACTCACCTTGTCTTTTGCTGGAGCCTTCTTCTTTTTTAGTTTATTTATGATGTTGGCGATCTCACCAGCCTCGATGTTGTACTTCGTAAAATGCTTCGGGACTTCATCAAAGTTGAAAATACCTTCTTCCACACGCTGAGACATGATTTGGCTCTCGGGCTTATCGTTGGTAGGAGTAACAAACTGCATTTCCAGTGAATCTGCAATGACTTGGGCCTTGTCCTGATCAGTTTGCACATAGTTACCTTGTGGTGTACGGAGTGGAGGAAGCATAACATTCTTCTTCTTCTGTAAAGCTCTAACCATACTCCAAATAGAATTGTCGCGAGCCGACAAGCTTTTGAGTTTTTCATTCCATCTAGCGTCGCGAAGCTCTTTTATCTCCTCTTGAACTCTTCGCACTAACCTGTTGTACTTGGATTTGAGCCAAGGTTCACGAAAGCGTTGCCAAAGTCCACGGGTCCTGTTTCTTTCAGCAATTAGGCGTTGGATTCCAGGAGAGAGTTGGATTCGATGAGAAGGTTTATTCTCTGATGGATACTTACTGACTTCTATGGCACTGTTAATACATCTGGTGATGTCATCAACAAGTTGATCGATGTCCTCTGTACAGTAAGCAACGTCGGTATGGTAGCCATAGTCCTTAAGAATATCTTTGTAGAGCTTCCAGTCTTGATGATGTACGAATTCCTCTCGGAAATTTATGTCAACATTGTCAAAGTTCAACGCCACAGGCTTGTGGTCAGAAGAAAGGTCATCAATCGTGAAGACATTGTACGGTTTGAAGAAACCCTTCAAGAGCGAGATGTCCAAAACGTCACTACTAGGGGAGTGGTCGCAGTAGTAGGTGTCCTCCACAGGTCCAGCAGCGATGATATCATCTCTACCTTGTATGTACCTATAGAGAATCATGCCGTTGTAATTCTGCGTTCTGGAGTTCCAGCTTGGATGCTTGGCATTTAGGTCACCAGCCAGGACGACTGGAGTGTCACCACTGAAGAGTTCATCTAGCTCGCAAATGTCAAGATAATGTTTAGGTGAATTGTAGAGCGCTACGAACTTCACTTCACCACAGGAGACGTAAACTGAGCACTCGACAATCGACAATCGAACAGTGCAGGTAAAACGAAACGAGTGGTCCGAAAGCAACGCTTTCACTGCCATACTCGTCCAGAAAGTAACCACGGGAAGTACACTGAACTAGGCAAGAAGCCAGATGAAACCTAGTTAAGTCATCCAGAGGATAAGATGGAGTCCTTTCCTATCAGGACGATAGTGTTGATTGTTGATTGACGAGGGACAAGAGACACGAGGAGCTAGGAGATCCAATATTCTGGAAATATCGCCAGGAGGTGAAATTGATGTCCAGGAGGTGACGTAGCCTGCGATGTCTAAGAAGGCTTCTGAAGGTAAGCGGGTGCTCAAGAATACCTGCAACCAGAGGATTGGGATGGTCCTTCTTCTTCGGAAGCAGCTTTTTCATCAATTCCTGGACGTGATTTCCAATGGGAGGTATCTCAAAATCGTCGGCAATAGAAGTATTTGTTGCAACTCTCCTGTCGAGTTGAGCAATGGTCCTCAAGGTAACGTTTTGTAAAGTTTGGAGGTCCTTCCATCTGGACTTACATATTGTGGCCCAGGCAGGCATACCATATAACTATATATTACCATTTTATATAGCAAAAGTTTGCTATCTATTCCAAGAGCGCTGTTTCGCCCCAGGAGGGCGACCAGGCAGAACTTTGCCTTCTTAGCCTTATTGATAGCATAGGAGACGTGGTCACCCCAATTTAGCTTAGCATCTATCACCACTCCGAGGTATTTGTAATTCTTCACCCATTCGAGCTCTCTACCCGAAGGAAGGAGAGGCTTCGGGGGTTTCCGAAGTTTCTTGGTAATAAACATAGCTTTGCACTTGTCGACGTTTAGTTTGAGTCTCCACTTTGCAAACGATTTCTCGCACTTATGTAAGGCATTCTGCAATCGAGATATGACATGAGCGGGAACGCGAGCAGTGGTCATGATGGACGCGTCGTCAGCGAACAGATACAGCTTGCATTTTGTAAATGTTGGGAAGTCATGGATGAAAAAGTTGAAGAGTGCAGGGCCAAGAACTGAACCCTGGGGAACACCAGCTTTGACGTCACACGGGTTTGACAAGGAGCAGCCAACCTTTACTCGAAATATCCTGTTCGACAGAAAGGATCTAATCAAGACAATAAGATCGTCCGGAAATCCACAAGTAATCATTTTGTGTATTAGGCCTTCGTGCCAAACCTGATCAAAAGCTTTTCGGACATCCAAAAACACAAGACCACCATATTTAGCGCAGTTAAGAGGAGTGTTTAAATCTGCAACAAGCCTCCAGATCTGGAGTTGGCAGGAGTGACCTGGTCGAAAGCCGAATTGCTCTTCACGAACAAGATTGTTAGCCACACAGAAGTCGTTAAATCTCTTAAGAATGATGCGTTCAAACACTTTTGATAGCATAGGTAACAAGCTTATAGGCCTATAGCTGACAGGAAGAGCAGGGTTTAGACCAGGCTTCGGTATGGTAACGATTACAGACTCTTTCCACTTGACAGGAAAGTAACCATGTCTCCAGCAGTCATTCATGGCCCTGGTAATAGTCGCAACAACATTAGGAGGTAAGTTCTTGAGAGTGTTATTAGTGATGGAATCGATACCTGCTGCTTTCCTGCTTTTAAGATGCTTGATGACATCGGAGATTTCCTGAACACCAATAGTGTCCTCACAGGTAGAAATACGATGAGTGAGCTCGTATGCGATACATCCATCGTTTACAAGACGAATATTTGGGAAATTATCCGGGTCGGTCTCACCAGGAGTGGTAAATTGTTTAACCAGGGATTCGGCGATCAGTTGAGCTTTATCTTGGTCGCCCGTGACAGCATTGCCATTTGCGGTAAGCAGCGGTGGTAAGTTGATGGGTCTGTTTCCTTTTAGAGCCCTTACAGTACCCCAGAGCGAGTTGTCCTGGACTGACAGGGCCTTTAGCTTTTCGCTCCATCTTTGAGTACGTAAAGATTTAACCTCTTCCTGGACCTTTCGAGCTAGCCTGTTGTATTTCGTCTTAAAAAAAAACAAAAAAAAACTGAGCACTTGAGCTACATGGTTTAAATAGATCCGTGAAAACCACAGTTTCGCAGTTCAAGCAATTCTACTGGTTCTTAGGGTTGGTAGTAAGACAATTACTGTCAAGACCTAGTTGATAGTTGATTGGATGGGAATGGCATTCAATGATATCGACTTTTAAATATCTTATATGATACAATGAAACACCAATAGAGGTTAATCAGTTATTCGATAAGTCACTTAATGTCTCCAGTAAAATCTATTTCCCTGACTTTTCCTAGGAAGAGTATCATTTCCCTGACAAATGCATGAAAATAACCCTTCTTCCCAGATCACGTTTCATTTCCCTGACTATCCCTGACTTTCCAGAATGTGGGAACCCTGTACCTACCTACTACTATTTAAGGAACGAACCGACTACAGGTTTCTCTGCTCTGTCAATGAAAGGTAATCAGCCTACAGGTGAAACTTCTGACTATCTAAGAGACTCTTGTGAAATAGAGAGTGTGAATCCTCAGCCTATGGAAATTATCCCCTTCCGGCTTAGGGAGTAATGATAACGAGGGCAAAGACCCGAATAGTACAAATCGCAAACGGCTATACAATGATACGGATAAATGGATGCCTGCAAAATCCAAAAAAGGCTAAAAAAGCGTTGAAAATTGACAACATCAAGGATTTTTCGCTGTTGCTTTTCGAGAAAGCAAGTCCGAACAGCGAAAAAATGTTGAAAAGCCAAATACCAAGAGCAGCTCCTATATTCCGCCAATCATAATACGTACTCACGGTCAGCCAATCAAGCAAATCCTGGGCGAGATTCAAAAGCATGTGGCGATTAACCAAATTACTGTACACACAGGAAGAGAAGAGACGATCAAAATAAGGTGTCATGATGAGGAAACGCATAGTAAATTGGTGTCTGGCATTAAGGCTGATAACGTGCTAAAGATTCAGCATCATCAACTTAAATCGGAAAAAGTCCTCAAATACGTTATACGAAATGTAGACGTGACCTATGACCTTAACGATTTTAAGGAAGACCTAAAAAGGTCAATTATTTTCCTGAGAAAGTGATTAGACTTAAAAAATTTAAAGGATCCATTGATATGCCCATGATTCTGGTTCTGTTAGCGAACACAGAGCACAACAAGACTCTAAGAAATGTTACTCGCATAGGACCCTTAGCTGTATCCATCGAAATGTTCCGTGGAAATAAGAGACCATTACAATGCTTTAATTGCTTACGATTTGGTCATATATCTCTAGGGTGTAATGAAGCCCCTCGCTGTAACAAATGCGCTAAAGATCATCAGTCAAAAGACTGCCCAAATGTAAAAGGACAAGATCCCCCAAAATGTATTCGATGTAATGGACAGCACACCTCCAGTTACAGAAAATGTCCTAAATATCCGCAAGTCAGGAGAGTGCAAAGTGCTAAAGTGTCCCCGGAGATTTCCTATGCCTCAATGGTCTCCAAACAAGATAAGAGCATTAACGTGAATGATTTTCAACTAATGTATAAACAAATTGGCAGTGTATGCAATTTGTTAATCGAACTGGGCAAGAAAATGCCACTGATGAGTGGAATACTTACGAATAAACACTGACAGTATGGCTGATCGATGCTATTCTATTACAAATCGAGGTAAACTTCGTTGCGTAATATGGAACGCCAGGGGGGTCCCCCGGAGGCGTATTGAGTTTTAGAACTTCCTAACCCAATGGGATATAGACAGAGCATTTCTATGTGAGACACACTTAAGGCCAGACCGCGACTTCAGGCTGCCTGGTTACTGTGTCTATCGTAAAGACAGAATTCTTCCCACTACAGTAAAGTCCCCGTCAGGAGGGTCAGCAATTATTATTAAGAAAGGCATTCATCATCGGGAGGAACCAACCCGAGACTATATGGGAATGGAAGCTGCTTCTGCTATCATTACTGATGCCACACTGGGAGAGGTGAAACTAGTGGCTCTATATAATGCGCCCAAGCATAAATTCGATGCCAATGAGCTTGACGAGCTGTTTTCCGGGAATATTCCCATTTTATGGCGGGAGACCTGAACGCTAAGCACTCGCACTGGAATTCAAGATGCCATAACCAAAACGGTGTCCTTTTGTATGGCTACGTGCAAAGGCAATCTGATATTATTGCAGTAGGCCCTGTGGATGATACATATTATTGTGATCATTCTCCTTCAAGCGATGTACTTGATATTGTGTTGTTGAAGGGCTTCTACAAATCATTCAGTATCTATACTGTCAATGATCTATCCTCAGACCATAAACCAGTTGCACTAAATTTTGACAACGTAAACATTGACCTCAAAGAAGAACTGAGGCTCAAACAAGACTGGAAGTTTTTTAGAGAAATTCTCAAAAATGATGACGACCCACTAAAAAACGTACATAGCACGAGCGACATAGATACCAATGTGAAAAGGCTTACTAAACGTATAAATGCAGCTATTGACTCTAGTGCTTCACCCTTAGAGTTGAAGCGAGCTGATCACCTTGATCTCACCCCAGGATTAATTGAGCAAAGGAATAAGGTTAGAAGGCAGTGGTACCGAACTCGTGATTCATGGCTTAAGACCAAGTATAATAGGCTCACAAGAAGAGTTCAAGAGGAGGTAAAAGCACTTCGTAATGACAGGTGGAACGATAAAGTTAAGAGTCTGTCGACCCACGATAACTCTATTTGGTGCATGGTTCGAGCCTTGCAAAACAAGAAAACCATTAATATCCCACCCCTGTTAGTCCAAAATGGTGAATTCATCACGAATGATGATGATAAAGCGCAGCTTATTGCAAATTCACTTTCAGAACAGTTTGTCACTTGGTCGGCAAATAGGACTTGATATGTCTGAGAAAGTAAAATCCTGCATAACTGGCTTCTATAATATTCACGGCAATGAATTCCCAAAACATAGCATTGATGTAAATGAAGTCCAAAGCATCATTAAAAATTTAAAAACGAGAAAAGCTCCAGGTAAAGACTCTATTAAGAACAGTGCTTTGAAAAATTTACCTCTTAATACAATTCAAGATATTGCAAAAGTGATTAACGACTGCTGGAAGAACACTTACTTCCCGGATGCTTGGAAGCAATCAGTTGTCTTAAGCATTCCTAAGCCAGTACAAAATCCTGCAAATCCTGTTAGCTACAGGCCCATCAGCTTGTTACCATCAATCTCCAAAATCCTGGAAAAAACAATTCTCAAGAGATTCATTGAGTACTGTGATGCCAACGATCTCATACGCGATGAACAATTTGGCTTTCGCCCAAACCATTCCTGCCAACTCCAAACATGGAGGCTCGCAGCGGATATCAATGAGCCCCTTAATCTCTCTATGTATTGTGGGGTCGTTTTCCTCGATGTACACAAAGCCTTCGACCAAGTCTGGCACGATAGTCTTATTTTTAAAATGATTATGGATGGATTTCTTCAAGATATAATTACTCTGATACACTCGTTTCTCTCCAACCGGTTCTTTCAGGCCAGAGTTGGAGATAGTCTATCTCCTATGTGTGAAGTAAAAGCTGGTGTCCCACAGGGTTCAGTCCTGGGGCCAGTATTATTCAATTACTTTATGCGAGACTTTCCAAGTCCTTCCAAATGTAAGCTCTTTTTTTACGCAGATGACGCTGCTATACTAACCTGTGCTCGTCAACCAGCCGTGGTAGTCTCGCGGCTACAGAAGGCTCAGTGTGAAAGCTGGTTTAGCAAGTGGAGGCTAAAATTGAAAGTAGACAAATGCAAGGCGATGTTTGTCTCCAAGAAGAGAAAAAGATCATTAGATTCTCTAACACTATATGGCAAAAAACTGGACTGGGTTGAAACTTATAAATATCTTGGTGTTGTTATTGACTGTAAACTTACCTAGACTCCCCACGCAACTTATGCGTTGAATAAGGCCAGGAGAGCCAAGTTTAGCTTGATTGCTCTGCTGGGCCGGAATAGTTCTCTAAACATTGATAATAAACTCCTACTTTATAAGGTCATTGTTCGGACCATCTTGACGTATGGTATGCCCGTCTGGGCCACAATATGTAAGACTAGGTGGAAAGAACTGCAAACGTTCCCCTTAGGACTATTGCGCAAAAAGATCGGAGAATTGTTCGCAATTCCTCCATTTATAATGACTTCAACATGACTCATATTGGCAAATACGTTCAAGGGCTCATGGAATCCATGCTGCCCAATATAGAAAATCATAGCAACGAGCTAGTCTCGGGTATTTTAAATCATCCTATGCATAGAAAGAGATATCGTGATCCAAGGCATGTACTTGATATTAATTTTATAGACATTGATAATGTCTTATTTCCAGATTACTGGACTTCATAGGTCGTGTTTTATCTAATACAAGTGGTCTGCTTCTAGTCTAGACAGAATCAATCAAAATCACCTCCAACCAAGAGGGGGCATTTTCTCCTTCATACTATGGATGACCTTTATGGGTTCATCACGCTTCTTAACTACTTCAGTGTAATTCCCTTGGCATTTATTTAGCAAGGGTGAGATTATGGAAGCTTAGCTTCAAGTGCCACTCGAAAAACGTTTCACTACACTGCTCGATTGTCGATCACTACAGGTCTGTACAAATAACCCTTAGTCCTCATTTTCTTAGAGATCCTAGATGGCCATACATTTTTAATGGACGGAATACAAATATAAACTCCCTCTTTTCATAAATCTTGCGCTCTTAAAATGAGGGTGGGATTCGTCTTCTTCCTACAGGGTGCAGAGAAAAAATTAAAAAGGAGAGAAGAACCATTTATTAAAATTTAATGTACTAAGTAGTATTTAAAGATATTACGTCCAGTGCTTGTCTCCCTGGGTTATTATTCTTTACGGGGATTCTCTCCAGGAGTTTATTTATGCTTTACACAAAATCACCAATATGTTTATTTCACTAAAATATCTATGTCCATCTCGATGACCGAGCGCAGAAACTAAGTTGTTTTTTAATATATGAAAAAAAACTAAAGTTTCACCCACGCAATAGCTGCTATATTATTAAGATGAAAAATCCCATGGCGTAGAGTGTAGGAAGCTTGCACCAGAGAATAAGTTTTCCTTATTCTGTGTTTGAAGTGTCCCGAAATTTAGCTGGCATCGTAGTGACTTCTGAAAGGTCCTACTCTGTGTTTTGTATGTTTAGTCAACAAAGCATGGTTACCTGAAACAAAGCTAGTCCATTACATACAAAGGACGAGCTTAAAAAGGGAAATAGGCATAAGCAATAGGCTTCTTTCGTACAAACAATCAAAATACATGAAAAAAATTATCGTCAAATTAGGTAATTGTAAAATATTTAAGTGCACTAAAAATGAAGAAATATAAAATTCAGATTCTTAAGTTAAAATGATAAATTATTTCATTTTAGTGACATGTGATGCATGAGAAAAAGGAATATAATTTTCGCACACAGCCCAAGCCTCCGCTCTTGAAAGAAGAATATACTTTCTAAGTATACACATTTATAAAAGGCTAAGTGTACAGTTTATTTGCAAATTGTACCCTTAAGGGCTGCATGTTTAAATCTGTCAACATATCCAATACATAAGTCATTCAATTTCATACCCTTCAAATTGAAGCAAACCTCAGAGACTTTTTCAACTATTTCAAGTAGACGGCAATATTTAGTAGAGAATTTACGTTTGGGTCCACTTTTAAAAGAAACCAAACTTTCTTCCCTACTGAAATATTGAGAATTACTCTTCCTTTGTTTCGTTATTTTTTGACGGATGTAGGAAAGAAGGACGAGACAAGGGAACCCAGGACTACAGTAAATAATAAATATTTAATAAAAAATAAAATAAACAAATCAAAAATAAAAAGCTGACGTTTCGGACAGAGGCTATCCTCTATCAAAGCAGGGAGTATAATTTTCTAAAGCAAGGAGAATAATAAAGAAGTATCCTGAAACTGATAAAAGGAAACCCTGTTATATACTTCAAGAGGGGGTAGTATGAATGGTAGGGTACAGAAAACATGTGTATACCGTTAAAATTTAATCGAATTCCAACGAGTAGTTTCCGAGATATGTAGTCAAAATCGTAACACGTGGTGGTTAGTATTCACATGTGAGCACGTGCTCGATTTTGACTGCGCAACACGGAAACTACTGATTGGAATTCGATCAAATTTTTTAATGGTATACACAATTGTATGTTGTCTAGCAGGCCCTCAAACTTCATTATCCTAGGTATTGTAGAATGTAAGTTATTAACTTGTTGATATTAGTGGCGACGTTTTTATTTCTGTTCATACCTCGATTATCGTTCAAATTCGAACCCATGTTCTTATGAATTTTGCTTAGAATCATCCATTCTACCTCCTCTAAAAGTTTGTGACAGCGTTTCAGACTCACCCTGTATAGAAAACGTAGGGAGAAGAAAGAAGGTATTGGTTGGAGACACCAGAAGGGAACAAATGCGAAGCTTCATTTTATTTTTTTATCTGTCATAAGACATAGTCTTCTATTTTTTATTATATTTTTTATTTTTCTATGATTAGGCTGAAGACGATGTCTTATATTTATAAACATCTTTCGTTAATTTGGGTTGATAGCCATACATCATATAAGCTTGAAATCTCCCAGTCTTCTGATTCATTGTTGTCCTTAAAGAAAACAAAACTGCATCTAAGTAAAAAAAATTTAAGCCAAAACTTGTGGAAGGGAACAACCAAAAAAGGGAAACCTCCAATCCAAAAACAGAATCTAACCTAATCTAAACTAACCGATCCTTGTATATTAGAGGTTTCCCTTTTTGGCTGCATGTAAGTGCTTATCCCTGTCCATAGGATGTTCATTTCACAAGTTTTTAATAATTTCAACCAGGGTTTTATTATGTTTTCGATGATACCATTAGATGTGCGTATACCGTACGTGGAAATAATTTTATCAATGAATGTATCTGCCATAGTGGCAGCTTGCTGATTTCTAATTGGAAAAAATTCAACATACCTGGAGAGAACATCAATAAATATTAATATATAAATATCTTGTTTAGCCTGTACAGGTCTAATCACATCCAAGATAAACTGTCGTTAACACAATGCGAAAATGGGGCTTTACCACATCTTAACTTAGACTTTTGATAAGTCACACATAATATTTTACATCATTTTATATTTTGGGCCAGAAAAAATTAATACAATTTTACCAATAAGTTGTCAGTATTAAGTTCCACGCTTATCGTTTAACTTTTTATACATTGAATCCAAAAATCATTTTCTTGAGAGGCTTTTAAGTCATCCTGAAAAGGTGTGGCACTCAGATCAACATGTGTGAGGCTGCATTCCCTGGAAAGCTAAACAGTAAATTTATTTTCGTTACCAGACATTTTGCTAAACCCACATTTTACATGATGATCTACAAGTTTCTGAATAACACATAGGGTCTAACCCCTACCCCTACAAAATTAAAATTTTTCAAAATTTACCCCTTCACCCCCAGGGACGCGAAATGCTTTTATTCTGAATTAGGGGACATTAAAACCATATAATCAATATTCATTTCCCCCTAATCTGTTCCCCTTGAGTCGTTATTTGGACCTAAAGACCGGGACACCAATTATGAAACACCCTGTATATGAAGTGGGCGAAAACACAGATGAATCGAAGCTCTTGGGGAGTGTAGTATGTAGATCTGGATGAAGCAGACGAAACACAGGTGAAAAGAAGGAACACAGGAAGGTCTTGGTGAAGGTCTAGGGAGAATGTTACAAGAAGTGCATAGGAAAAAACACAATAACAGGAGAAGAAGAACTATGATGAAAGTCCGATGATCAGGAACGTTGATAACAATTTTAATAGGAATTGAAATAATAAAAAAAACGTTTTCGGGATATTTTATCTCATTTTCAGTTCATAAGAATTTTTTTGAATGAAATTTGCGTTAAAATATAATGAAAACATAATAATGAAAACAATCAAATCAAAACAATGTGTGTTTGATGGTTGTGAACAGGGTATTGGATTGTTGAGAGCAAGTGAAGTGTTATTGTTTGGGTTATGTGTTATAATTTTTTATTTTTTTAGTAGTAATTTCCATTGATTATTAATTTCTATAGATGGTTTGGCTAAGTTGTTTTCATTCTTTTATTAGTCTTTTTTTTGTAATTTATTTCTTTACCAATGATTTTGACTTTGTTCCAATCTGGATTATGACTTTGGTTAATACAGTGGTTCACTAGATTATTATTTTTATCCTTGTTTCTAAGTGCTCTTTCATATTCTTTTATTCGTGTTATTAATTGTCTTTTTGTTCGACCTGTGTAAATGTGTTGACAATTGGCCATGGAATTTGATGTATTATGTTAGTGGTGTCCCATTTTTCTTTATTATTTTGGCTAAGGTCTTTGAAATTAGAAATTGTGTTTCTCGTTTGATCTTTTGTTGTTTTTATATTGGTGGTTGTTATTAATGTCTTAGTTATGTTGTTTGTTATTTTTGGTATGATTTTAATGTTTGGTATCTGTTCTAGTATTTTTTTTTTCTGTTTGTGAAGGGTTTTATTGTATTGAATATCTATTTTTATCTATTTTTTTGTTTCTATTGTTGTATTGAATATCTTTTGCATTGTTCGTATTGAGTTGTGTTATTTCTTGCTGTGTTGGTGGTGAATGCTTTTATATAAATTTTATCAATTAATTATGTGGAATACTTATTTTTTGCTAGGTTTATTTTCAGATTTTTTAATTTTTGTGGGATATATTTTGGGGATGTGAGATTTTTTTATTCTTTGTATATATTGTTTAATTGTATTAATTTTTTGGTGTGCAGGTTGTTGTGATAAAAAATGTGGTATGTTATTACCTTTTGTAGGTTTTTCATATATCTCAAAATTTAGTGTATTTCTATTTCTTATAATATTTAAATCTAAAAAAGTAATTTTGTTGTTTGTCATGTTATTATGGGTGAATTTTAGTGGATATCTTTCTTCTAATAATTGTGTTAATATTTCTATTGGTTTATTTGTGATGATTAGGATATCATCAACATATCTCATCCAAATTTTTATGTATTGTTTATGTTGTGAAGTATTAAGTAATATGTGTTCTATGTGATTTAAGTAGATGTTTGCGAGTATGGGTGATAATGGGCTGCCCATTGGTAAGCCATCTGTTTGAGGATATATTTTGTCGTTGAATTTTAATTGAGTATTTGTGAAACATAGATTAATAGCCTGTATGATTTATAATATTTTGGTGTAAGATAATTTTCTTTTTAATTCATGTTTTATGATGTCTAGTGTTGGTTTTATTGAAATGTTATCATACATAGCTGTTAAGTCTACTGTGAAAATTTTGTCATTATTATCAAGTTTTGCTTTTTCTAATATTTGTTTAGCCAATATTGAATTTTTGTGTAATTAAATTTGAAAAATTTTTTCAAGTATTCATCTAAGAATTTTGCCAGTTTGTAAGTAGGAGACTGTTTTGTAGAAGTTATGATTCTAATAGGGTTTCCTTCATTATGAATTTTTTAACACCATAAATTGAATTTGTTGATGATTCTGTTGGAATTAATTGTTTTTGTTGTTCTTCATTAATTATGTTTACTTTCTTTAGTTCATTAATCTTATTAATTATATTTTTTTGAAATTTTGTTGTTTGGTCCTTGTTGTCTAATTTAAAAATTCTATTCTCATTTATAAACTTCTCAATGCTTGTAATGTAGTCATTCCTCTTTTGTATAACCATAATTTTGCCTTTGTCATCCTTTGTTATGATTAGATCTTTTTTCTTCCAAGTATGTTTTAAATTTCTTTATTTCATTATGCGAATGTAAATTTTCTTTATTGTGTTTGATTATTGTGGTTATGGTTTGATTAATTATTTGTTCATTGTTGTTTGATTCTTCTTTTTGTATTTGTCAGAATGATTGGCGTGTTATATGCAAATTTTGGTCCCATTTCTAAAATATCCATCCATTTTTTTGGGATATTTTCATTTGTTAGGTTTATGATATTAGGTACAGCTTTTATCTTTGGTTGTTCATTTGATTATTATCGTAGTTTAAGTGGATATTCTTATTATTATATTGGTCGTTGTCTATGGTTTCTTGTCTGTTTCTCGTTATCATCCAATTAAATTTTTTGAGAAATTTATTTTTATTTTGGTACATTATATTATTGATAATTTTGTTCGTGTGATATTTTAATGAATTAAAATCATCAGTGGTCTCTGTCTGCCTAAAATTCATGATGTGATTCCATTTAAGCTTATTTAGGTTGGCTATAGTATTAGAATTTTCGGTTAATGTTAACTATCTGCACAATCGCAAACGCAAGTCCCACTCTCGGCCCTACGGGCCTCGCTGGTCACTGGTTTCCGTTACTCGAACGCCTACGGCGTTCTGTCTAAGACGTCCCCCTCCGGGGGTAAATAACTGATATAACTGGTAAATAACGTCCCCCAACCTATTTGGTTACAGGGGGCAGTTGGTTTTCCCTCGGCCGGTTACAGGAATCGCGACAATTCAGTTTGCGGATTCAGTCATCGCGCGATTGTGCAGATAGTTAACATTAACCGAATTTTCTTTAATAATCAAATTAAGGGCTTTTATTTCTAATTCTTTTTTAGATCTTTAGCTATTCTATTGATGGTGTAATATTTTATTTGATGTTTTTTTAGATCATTAGCTATTTACTTGCTCTCAACAATCCAATACCCTACCCTGTTCACAACAATCAAACACATATTGTTTAGATTTTGTTTCTAATGATAACGAGAAATAACGTTATCGTCCTCGTCTCGGTGTTCGCTTAATGTTAAATATCCGCACATCGCGCGATGACTAATCATGCGACCAAGGTAAATGAATTTATTTTTTAGAGACACCCCCCTTCTAACGAACTAATATATACCCCCTTTACTATTTTGTCACAGTAAATTTCACTTATCTTGGTCGCATGATCAGTCATCGCGCGATGTGCGAATAGTTAACATTAACCTTGTGTTCATATTAAAAATAAATACGTAAGTACATTTTACAATAATTATAAGTCCCTCCTTATATGTCATTATTATTTAGTGAAAATAAACAGTATAAAGGATGAGAATTGTGAAGGAAATGAACGAGTCGTCAAGTGTCGCTATCACACGACCGTTCTCATTGCCGCCATGTTTTGGTTCCTGTGGAGGTTTAGATTTAGCAGCTATTGGTTTCGATGTCATCCAATGACGTCAAAATACGCTTGCGCAATATGGTAATTTTTATCACTTCCGGCAAACTGGCCCCCACCTTGTTCTAGATCACCTTGATACAGATCTACATAATACGCCTCACAAGACCTTCGATTCATCTGTGTTTCCGTCCACTTCATATATTGCATTTCTCCACACTGGGTGACTTTCATTATCAATTGTTTTTAAGATTTATTTTATTTCTTCTATTTTTTAATCAAAAGGAGTTACTATTTTTAATTATTTATTCAATATTACAACTCCTACTCTTATATAACATAATTTCAATTGGATAATCAGAATCAAATGTCTATAATGTCATAATGATTATATTATAGCTAGGCTTTCCTTACAGCCAAGGATAATAAAATAACAAGAATTGTTTATACGATGCTACCATCTAGCGAGAAAATTTGCAAACTAACTAACTGTGACGTCACTCCTAGACCCGACGAGTGGGCAGCGCAGGAGAAATGCTTGGAATACGCTGTTCTGCTGCCGCGTATAATAAATTTTAATAACTACTTAGAAAAACCAAAACTCGCAACGTATAGAATATTTGACATTTCCAAAAGATAAATGTTGAAAATTTTGGGTGAACAAATTTAAACGCATTAAAAAATTCAATCTGAAATCATGCCATGATTACACTGAATACAGCGGAGCAGACGTACTTCCAGCGAGATCTTCAATACGACTTGTTAGGTCTACCAGCGGGAGACTACCACCTCGAAAAATTTTAAAGAAGAGTGATTCAAAATTAAATAATATCGGTACTTAAATTTTTAATATCAGACACAGGCATCGATGTAGCGAAATGTGCAAAGTACCCCCCCCCCC
>JAHWFO010020355.1:1033577-1112296 GCA_023313115.1 Rhysida immarginata
GTAGTTTTATATATTACATGCCATATTTTAGCATTAAAAGTTCCAATAAACCATAATGGTTCCACTAAACCTGTTTTCTTGAAACCAATTTCGACTATCATTAATTTTACATTGTATTCATTCATGACACTTCATTCCAAGACGTTTGATATATTACATGCCATATTTTAAATTTGAAAGTTCAAATGAGCCATAATGGTTCCACTAAGCCAGGCTCCTTGAAACCAGATTCGTTTATCATTAATTTTACCTTACATACATTGATGACACATCATTCCAAATCGTTTTATATATTACACGCCATATTTTAGAATTGAAGGTTCCAATGAGCCATAATGGTTCCACTAAACCACGTTCCTTGAAACCAGTTTAGACCATCATTAATTTTACGTTATATTCATTCATGACAGATCATTCCAAGTCTTTTGATATATTACATGCCATATTTTAGCACTGAACGTTCCAAATGAGCATAATGGTTCCACTAAACCAGGTTCCTTGAAACCAGTTTAGACCATCATTAATTTTACGTTATATTCATTCATGACACATCATTCCAAGTCATTTGATATTTTCCATGCCATATTTTAGCATTGAAACTCCCAGTGAACAATAATGGTTAAGCGAAACATGGTTTCTTGGAGGCAATTATGACTATCATTAATTTTAAGTTACATTTAGTCATGACACATCATTCCAAGTCGTTTTATATATTACATGCCGTATATTAGCTCTGATAGTTCCAATGAGCCATAAAGATTCCACTAAATCAGGTTCCTTGAAACCAGTTTCGACTATCATTAATTTTAAGTTATATTCCTTTTCATGACACATCATTCAGAGTCGTTTGATATATTGCATGCCATATTTTAGAATTGAAAGTTCCAATGTGCCATAATTGTTCCAGTACACCAGGTTCCTTGAAAATAGATTCGACTATCATTACTACAGGGATGTCCTCAGTCGCCTACGTAATGCAGTGCGGCGCAAGAGACCGCAGTTGTGGTCAACAGGCAATTGGCGCGTCAAAAACCAAATTTGATTCAGACTTTTTTGGCAAAAAACCAGACTCCCGTGGTACAACAGGCTCCTTACTCTCCTGATCTGGCCCCCTGCTACTTTTGCCTGTTCCCCAAACTCAAGAGGCCATTGAAAGAAACGCGATTTCAGACAAGAGAGGACATTATGGCTGCAACGACAGCCGAGCTAAACTCCATTCCGAAAGACGCTTTCCAGGAATGCTTCCAACAATGGCGTCACCGCTGGGAGCAGTGTGTGGAGTCCCAAGGAGACTACTTTGAAGGTGATTAGGTTTCCAATGCTCCAGGTGTGTAATCTTTTTTTCCGGCCGAAGGTCGGATACTTTTCTCACAGGCCTCGTACAAGATATCCGAAATGTTACTGTGCAGTGGAAATAGTGGAGTGAATTTTTAAGTTATGCTTCTGGCAGTTTTATCTACAAGAGGAGCTGGAAATGTCATCAAAAGACTTAAAACATGTCTGCACACGACGTTACATACACTGGTGGCCAAAAGTTTGGACAAACCAGCAATGTCAAGAAAAACTGAATTTGTACGAAAACTGTTTTACACCTACAACTCTAAGTGAATATGAAACAATATTCAGGGAAGAAACAAATTTATTTCTGCGTTGTTGGTTTCTTGTTACCTAAAATCAAAATAAGACTGGCCAAAAATTTGGACCACATTTATATAACATAAAGGGAACAAAATATTACCTCATTAAATAATAAATTATTTTGATATTTGAGATCATTTTGACTCTACAATATTTGACAAACGATCTGAAATAGAATTAAATAAGCTTTTAATATCATTTGGCTAAAGGGCTTTATGAATGGCTGCTATTAGTTGTTCTCGAGATTTGTACTGAGTATTTTGGTAAATCTTTTGTTCCGTGAGATGCCACACATTCTCAATAATATTGAGATATCGATTTCGAGCAGTCCAAGTAAAAGTGGAAATGTTGTTGCTCTCAAAATAGGCTTTCACAACTCGTGGAGTATAGACTGCAAGACTGTCCTGTTGCTAAATCCATGGTTTTTTCTTAAACTAGATCCTGCACAAAGGGATGAACACATAAGAAGCTATATTATCAGGACCATCCAAGCTGATTCGTTTTTCATCAGAAAACACAACCAATTTGAAGCCTGTGTTTTCACGCAGATGTGTCTTAGCAAACTCCAGTCTCTCCTGCATGTGTTTGTGTTATTGATAACTATTTGGGTATAATTTCATAGGCAAATTTCTGAGCACGTAGTTCGCTGCGAATTGTTCTTCTTGAGGCAGCAAGTTGCAGATTAAGTTTGACTTATGTGGTGTTGACTACATGCCCAGATGTAATACTATATCTAACATGTCTCTTAATTCTTGATTTGTCTCTTCGTGTCAGTGCACAAGGTCGTCCTATTTCTGTCCTATTTTCCAATTAACATTTTTAACAGTTCTGATAAAGATTTGTAGCTCACACGGGAGATTTCAGCAACTTTTTTGAAGTTTGTAAATTGCTTGTTAAAATTTCTAATTCGCTCTCGTTGGCCTTCAGTTAACATTGTACAATACATAATATGGTTTTAGTGCTCACCACACAAGATGATGACTTGTAATATGCAAATTATTTGCATGTTTGTGATTTTGGTCCAAACTTTTGGCCAGTCTGATTTTGATTTCAGGCAATAAAAAAGCAACGACGTAGAAATAAATTTGTTTCTTCCCAGAATATTGTTTCATATTTACTTAGAGTTGTAGGTGTAAAATATTTTTAGTATAAATTCATTTTTTCTTGATTTTGCTGGATGGTCCAAACTTTCGGCCACCAGTGTATTTTTAAACACTTGATGGACGTATGCTGGAATTATCTGTGAATTATATATCGAGCCGGCAATTGCATCATCCTATAGCTGCCGCCACATAAGTTGAACGACAGGATGACGTAAATTCTAACGCTAGCCAATAGACGTTAACGGGAAGTAAATCGCTTAGTTATTCCATGAAAGCATCTGCTTTCGTTTTCGAAATATTGTTTTCGTATTTATATCTAGTTTCTATTGTCGTTTTTTTTAAAATAGATAAATGAAATTAATAAATAAATGAAGTTAATAAATTAATAAATTAAAAAAATGACGCAGAATAGTCGATTCGAAGGAAATTTGTTTTATATTTTGACTTTTAATAGGCTTTCCACGTTTCAACGATATCTCCGCCTTTACAATAGTAGAACAAGTGCATCATGGGTAAAATCCAGACAAAGCATATTGACGAGAAGACTTACTGCGCATGTCAAAAAGATCGTTCAACTTACGTGGCGGCAGCTATAGTGCTGGAAGTTATTTGCCGTTTCCTTGCATTTCCTTGCCTTTTCCGTTTCTTTGTCTTCATGCATGGACGTAATCTAGTTTTGTGTTAAAAGGCAGGGAGATTGTGACGGTCATCTGAGCCCTCACATATGTTGTTTCCTTAGTTTTCATATTTTTAACTATTTTTCTTATAGGCCATTTGTTATAAGTAAGCTGATTATTTTTCTCTAGGCCATCTTAAATTGTCTTAGTAATTGTTGGATTTATTTTCTTGTTCATTATTATATTACTGTAAAGGGAATGTTTCTTTTAGAAAACGGGATAATGCAATCGAAATTGTTGAACCATGCGACTTTAGCCAACATCACCTAAAGAGAAAGCCTAAGCGCGGAAACGTCATACATTGTTACGAAGTCATAATTTAGAGTTTATTATTGGTAGAAATGCGATTAAAGATGACTTTTTATGATGATGTAACAATGTATGAAATTTTCGCGCTCAGGCTTTGAGTAGAGGTGGTGTTGCTTTAGCCAACACCACCTAGACAGAAGGCCTGCGCACAGAAACTGTATACATTGTTACATCATCATTAAACGGCCAAATTTAGGGCTTATTATTGGTAGAAATACGATTAACAATAGCCGCTTTTATGTGATGTAAGAATGTATGACATTTCTGTGCGCAGGCCTTCTGTCTAGGCGGTATTGCTTTAGCTCTGTTAAAGAAATTTATAGTTACTCGGTGCTTCCTTCCTTTTGGTAGAAGAAGGGTGTATAAAAAAAAGCCTGTGAATTAAAAGGAATGGTATCTGCTATGTTTGTTAGAATTCAGTTTAGAAACTTAACTTCAGCAATTTGTCTTGTGTGGGCAGCTAATTAAGCAGAAGGGGAAGGGAAAAGGAACAAATAATAATAATAATTTATCAACTTCAGTTATGTACTTTCATGCACAAAATTATAAATGGATCTTTAACGATTTTTCCTTGGTTGAAATCGGACGGAATAATGACAGTCACGAATACTTTACCACAAAAGCAGGGAACGTACGTTTCCCTTTAGAAAAATATGAGTACCGACACACAAGTTTATCATACAGTGGTTTAAAAAATTGATCGACACTACCAAATGAAATTCGATTACAAACTTCATATACTATCTTCAGAAACCAGCTGAAACAATTTATTTTAGAGCACTCTGGATGTCAATCGATAACTTAGTAGCCCTTACTAATTGAGTTGTATAGTAATATTTATAACTTGACTATTTTTGGTGTGTTTTAAATCTAGTGAAAAATAATTATACAATAGTTTAATGCCTTATCTCTTTGTAATTATCTATCTATATATATAAAGAAGGATGTTTGTAGGTGGGTCTGTCTGTACGTTTTTTATACAAATCTACAGTTTTATTCCGATCTTGATAAAATTTCGCATACATGACCTTCAAAGCATGAGGAAGGTCACTGTCTACCTCAGATTTCGGAAAAATAATAAATATCGATAAAAAAAATCGATATTCATGGTTATGTCAAGGCATATTAATGAGAAATATCTCATGACCAACAATGCAAGGCAAAGTTTGTACAACAATAGGTATCAACAATGGTATCAACACGCAATTCACAAACGCTCTGCATGAACCAACAATCAATATCTCATGACTAACAATGAAAGGAAAAGTTTGTGCAAGTGTAATTATCCCGGGCAACGCCGAGTACCTCTTCTAATCTTCTATATATATAAAGAAGAATGTTTGTGGGTGGGTCTGTGTGTACGTTTTTTATACAAATCTACAGTTTTATTCCGATCTTGATGAAATTTCGCATACATGACCTTCAAAGCATGAGGAAGGTCACTGTCTACTTCAGATTTCGAAAAAATAATAATTATTGATAAAAAATCGATATTCATGGTTATGGCAGGGCATATTAATGAGAAATATCGCATGACCAACAATGCAAGACAAAGTTTTTGCAACAATGGTATCAACACGCAATTCACAAACTCTGCACGGACCAACAATATATATCTCATGACCAACAATGCAAATAAAAGTTTGTGCAACAATAGATATCAACAATGGTTTCAACACGCAATTCACCAATAACAATGAGCTCAAAATGATGATGCAATGATAAAGCAATCCTTTCCAAGAATTATAACAATGAACATCAAATGATGATGCAATATGGATAAGTTTCAATTTGTAACAATGCATAGAATTCCTGTTATTCAGGTTTTTCTTAGAAAAGAGAGTTCTTAGTACTTAATTTCTTGAAAATCTTTAAAAATGATCAGTAGCTGGAGATAATGAAGAGTTAGCAGACTATTGAGAAAGAGTGGAAAGACGACAGAGAAAGCAAACCTTTAGCTCCGTGCTGTATTGAGCAAATGGGAAGCAAGTAAATAGAAGAATTGGCGACCGCTAGACTACCCAAAGTGATGAAAGGCCAAATTTTGCTTCAACACAACGAGAGAAGAGTGGAAATTTCAACAACATCAAGTGTACATCTGAAGTAAGATTACCTGAGTAAGAAATTATTGGAGCGGTCCATCCATTGTGAGACTTTAAATTTTTTTTTCGAATTTTCATTAAGAATTTTTACTGTATTAATTCTAAGCATTTTCATGTGTTTATTTTTAAGATATTGCAAAATGATCAGTAGCTGGAGATAATGAAGAGTTCGCGGACTATTGAGAAAGAGTGGAAAGACGACAGAGAAAGCAAACCTTTAGCTCCGTGCTGTATTGAGCAAATGGGAAGCAAGTAAATAGAAGAATCGGCAACCGCTAGACTACACAAAGTAATGAATGGCCAATTTTTGCTTCAAGACATCGTAATTATCCCGGGCAACGCCGGGTACCTCTTCTAGTCTTTCTATATATATAAAGAAGGATTTTTGTTTGTGGGTTTGCTTGTTTGTTTGTTTGTTTGTTTTTTATACAAATCTACAGTTTTATTCTGATCTTGATAAAATTTCGCATACATGACCTTGAAAGCATGAGGAAGGTCACTGTCTACCTCAGATTTTGAAAAAATAATAATTATTGATAAAAAATCGATATTCATCATTATGGCAGAAATATCTCATGACCAACAATGCAAGACAAAGTTTTTGCAACAATAGGTATCAACAATGGTGTCAACACGCAATGCACCAACACTATGCAAGGATCAACAATATATGTCTCATGACCAACAATCAACTATATATATGTCTTTCGGATTTTTCTTAGAATAGATAGTCCCTTCGCTCTATATTGTAGTGATTGAGTTATTATTTAACCAATTTGGAGGTTTAATTTAGCTTTTTGAGGTTGTTCTGTTTACCTACAAGCGTAATTATCCCGGGTAACGCCGGGTCCTCTGCTAGTTATATATATAGTTAATCTATAATAGTTGAAGTGGTGAAATTTATAAAATAAGCGCTTTGAACAAAATGTTTGCAAATATTAAATTAACAGATCACCTGAAAAAAAGATTTTATGTTTGGCATTGCGCCAGTTTTGGCCAGTTTTTCATTATTGTTGTAATACTTTAGAGTTTGAACTACAATCATGCCCAGTTTGACGCTTGTATGTATAACCGTTTTTACGATAGAACAAAAAAAATCAACCAAAAAAAAAAAAATACTTTTTACATTTTTTTATTATTTGTTAGACAATCCGCCATCCGCCATACTCTGTGAAAATTTCAGCTGGCTACGTATTCCCGTTCAAAAGATACTGCCCTTGAGATTATTATCTTACCACACAACAATCGCTGGCTTTGGACCACAGATATACATCGCCAGAGCTTGAGCTTTAGCATTGTCGCTAGTGAAGCCACTTGCCGCTTTCACTTTTCAAGCCATATCACAAACATACTTGAACATAAAGATTAAATACGAAGTAAAGGCATTAAATAATGGAAAAATTGTTCATAGATCAGTTTATAATAAATTGACCATCTTTAAAAACTTATAGTTGTTTTTACACTACATCTACTTAAATGTCATTATTTGTGAATATTTATTTTATTTACACTCACATGCCAAAAATCATGTTTCTTTTTGTATGGGTCAAAAGTTACTGGTGTTTTTGTTAGCCTGTTGCTTGCATTATAAAAAAAAAGTATCTTTTTAAAGTCTTTTTAAATATATTTTTTAAATATTATTTGAAACGATTCAGGTTAAATATTCATAGTCTAAAAAATATAGACTGCTTTTCCGTGAGAAAGAAAACAAGATTATCAAAATCCTGTAGGTGAAAAAAAAACAAAAACGAATAACTGATGGGTATAAGAAATACATAATTAATTTAATTGAAAATTAAATAACATGTTATTAAATAAAAATTACAAATCGATCTCTAAGTCCAATTGCAGAGTAGCTCTATCTAAACATAATTTCTAGCGGCTATAATTTAAAATACTGTAGTTGGAAAAAATTTTCATAAAATCATAAGAACGCGTACAGCATAATCTTTGTAGTGAAGCAATATGGCGCGCTTGGTTTCATCGAAAAGGCGGGTTCTAGCGATCTATTTACTATATATCTGTGCTTTGGACAGACCAGGAGAATTTTTTTTTCAGTTTATTTATATAATTAAATAACAATGACGGAGTATTGTCTTGCCACAACAATCCCTGGCTTCGGATGGATTGTTGTAACTTTCTTTGTTGGCCTCGGGCGGACAGACGGGTAAGAGAATTAATACAGGGTGGGCCGTAAGTCGCGCACCAAAGAATTACGTGAAGTGTGATGTGAAACAATGTAAAATCAGCAAATGGCGAGCATTTTGAGTATTTGTGATTGTACCAGCAACGTGTTTCTTAGTTCATTAGTTAAGCTTGGTTTTAATAAAATAACGTTTATTATTATCAGAATTGTTTTAAATGCTTTGGTGCGCGACTTACGGCCCACCCTGTATATTAAGACTGCGTGACTTTCTTCACCGGCAGCAGCTTTTAGGAAGTGATCATGCGGAAGTACATTGAGCGTTATGGCACTGCTTAAATAAACTTGGAAATTGTGTGGAAGAATAGTTTAAGGTACATACAATTTGGTAAAGAAAACATTTTGAAAAAATATATAGTAGTTTTGTTTTAATTACAAAACGGTTCTTAGTTTAAAAATGACCCTCGTGGGTTATGAGCACTTGAGCAATCGTGCGTCGACAAAGATTTCACGTGCGCGACCGATGTCAGTGATGATTAAAAAATGAACAGAAAGTAACACAAAGTATTCCTTCTTGACAAGTCGATTGTTGTATGACATGCCATTATCTTAGTATTCTTTACACACACTGCTTTAGCACGTGAATTCGATTTGAAAGGGTCCAGGAAAAATTCTGAAAAGTTGATACGGCCGAGCTTAGACTTTGATGTTCATATTTCTGGAAACAGAATTTGAAAAACTTAATCTCTTTTCAAGTTATCGTGCAAACGGCGAACGGACGTACGGACGGACAGCCGGATAAAAATACAGACCAAGGGTGTATGTTTATAAGTAACTTCCATACTAAAGCTCCTAATAAATAAGAAAGAGTAAAGGGCCCCCGGTTGCCTTTACCCATAATTAGGACTTGATACCGAAGAACGGGACACAGCTCCAAATTGAAGATTAGGGTTGACGATATTTGTCATCATCGAAACTCAAGCATCTGTGTTGCGAGATAGAATATTGACGAATTCAACTAATAAGTATCACGACCGCATGGAAAACAACAACGATCGCAAGGAAAACACGTGGAGATCCAAAACGTAAACAAAGATCATCATCGGTAGAAACATCCCCGAAATTCAAGTGGTTCCCCCCGCCTGCTATAGGCTATGCAAATTAGAGGACGAAGAAGGCGGATCTAAGGAGAAATAAAAGCCGAGACAGAGGAAGGAAATGGGAGTGGTTTGGACGATTCTCCCGAGTACGGACCTGGAAGGAGGCGAGAATGCATGAATGGAACCCAGGCCGATACTCTGAAGAGGACCAATTCCAGCAGCCATCCAAAGGAATACCGCACCATTCAGCGTTTCCTACGACCTCCAAGGACCAGGAGAAATACTCAAAGCAGGCAAAGTGCCAGATTCAATGTTAATAGCTAATGTTTACGATTATGCATTCAGAGCCACTAGAGCCACGAAAGGGTGTAATGGTTAGCCACTCCGATGAGCAACAACGCGTAACCACTACGGAAGAAACAAATCCCGGCCCGGCAACAGATGACAACTTTCTGAATCTGTCGGCATTTCAATCAAAGTATCCCGCCTGCAACCAAGCCAACACAGCCCCATGTACCATACCACTACTACTCGTTATGGAAGCTTCAATTGCATCGTTGCTGTCTAATTCACAGACACGAGCGCATCTCGTCGCGACATCACTCCCTGTTCGCGGGCGCATATTCAGGAAAGGGTGAGCGCGCGAGATAAGGTAGCAGAATATCAAGATCTTCTTAAATGCATATATCGCAGAGTTTCCGTTTGAATTCCTTTATTTGAACTGTTATGACTATTTGTTGTGTCCCATTAAGATCGAGTTTATTGCTAATATTTGTTTCTTTCAATACGTCTTATCAGGAACTCTTCAATCCGACAAGGTGACATTGCTTCCCGATCTAATTGAACTACAGCCATCGACTTCAATTTATCTCGTCAAACCCAAGGACCCATTCACGAGTCGTTTGTAAAGAAGAATACAAGCTGTATTGAACTTTCAATATACAAATTCATCATTTAAATATGTATTCAAATCTTGTTTTTGATTTTATTAAATTATCAATTGATTAAAAGCAAAGTCTTCATCCCTCATTGTCTTAAACACGTGACAGTGAGTGACATAGCCTTGGTAGTCCAGAGCGTGGACAGCGGCATATACAGAACGAACTGGAGCATAGCAAACTTTTGATGAGAGGCATACAGTTACCAATATTCGGCATGCAGCGACAGAAAATTTTTTGCTCAAAGGGTGAAGGCGACTACAGAGAAGCCATACAGAGTGGCATACAGCCAAAGTGAAAATTCGGCAGTATTCTCCGAATGTAATGTCATGACAGTAAGAAACATTTTCTACATTAATTATCCAAGAGAAAAACTGACAATTAACCTTCCACTGCGTAGTGCTAAGTTTACTAAAATTGGCTGCAATTCTGTTAATGTGTAAGACTACAGTAAATGCATATAACCAATGAACGTTTTCATTTTAATTTGCATCTCGACAATATTTCAATTGATCTACAAGAATCCTGTAAGAGTGAGTGGGCGTAGCCTTGTGACAGAATTTGAAAAATTCAACTTTAGAAGTCATCGGCGTGAGTATTTTTTATTGTTCATTAATTTCATACAAGAATCGGAAATGGAAGAGAAAGCTTTTAAAGAAATTAAATTCTCAGAATTTCATGGAAAAAAACCACGAGGATATTGAAAGTTTCATTAACCACTTCGAAATAATTGTTCGATGTTAAGGACTGAAGGATAAAAAGCTGTATAAAAATTATCCCGGAATATCTCAAAGGAGATGCTTTCGACTTGGAGGTAAAGATTTATCATAGAAAAATTTAACAGCTGGATTAACGATTGGCTTTTTTAAAGGACATACGCAAATAACGTTACGAAGAGACGTTCTTAAATTAAGACTTGTGGGCAAGGATGTCCGTGCACATTTAAGCAAGTACCGTAAATTAGTATCGGCTATACAGCAAGCATCCGACTTTAATAAGTTGCTTTGGCTGATAGAGGGACTTCCAAATCATTTGAAAATTGCTATTCTGATGACGAAATTTTCTAAAATAGAAGAAGCAATTCAATACCTCGAAGAATGGCACCAAGCACAAGATTTCTCAAGCAAAATAGGAAATCAGCAATATGAAGGGTCAGTGGAAGTTGATACTACTGAAGTTAAGAAAAGATTTCAGCGGAAAAAGAGAAACATTACCTGTTTTAATTGTAAAGAAAAGGTTGTTCCCAAGGAAAAAGTAATTTCAAGTTAATTTCGTGGAGAATATTGACGAACCATGTGTGGTGTTAGGTCAAATCAAAGGACTTCGGGTAAAAATCTTAATAGACGCCGGTGCTCGAGACAATTTCATTGAAAAGGAATTTGCAGAAAAAGCCCAACTTAGATTAAATGGAAACCTTACTGATAGAAAGGCTTATGTAATTAACAGACAGGCATTACCTATAGAAGCCGAGACTAGACAACTTAATATAAAGAGTGGCCGATATTATTAATTTCAATGTTCTCCTTTTAAAAAGTTATGATGTCATTCTAGGACTAAAATGGGACTAGCAAGACCGATGTTCGACTGGAAGGTAAAAAAATGTATAGTCCCGTGGAAAGGAAGCAATTACAAATTGTCAGCCTGGAAGTCACAAGAAGATAGTTTTAGCATGATGTCGTCCATCGATTTAATGCATGTCATCACTAAGGAACCCGAAACCCCCGTCTTTGCGGGGAAAGAATCAAAAAGTACCAATTTCGATAAAGTCTTTAATAACAGAAATCCTTATTTTTATGATACACTTCTTAAGTTTCGTAATGTATTTCCAGATGAATTGCCAGAAGGTCTACCCCAAAGAGGAATGTCCGACACAGCATCCACCTAACGCCAGAAGTAGCCCCATTCAACTGTTCATTGTACCCAAGAGGAGAAGAAGGTAGCAGAGACGATTACAAGACTAATAGGTATTCTTCTGTATACGCGTCCCCTGTGTTATTTCTAACCAAATAGAATGGTTGATTGAGAATGTGCATCGACTTCAGAAAACTAAATAGAATCTCGTTGGATAACCAGTATCTGGTACCACGCTTTAATACGTTAATAGATAAGCTTTCTGCAGCAAAATATTTTACTAAACTTGACATATTAGATGCTTATCATCAATTTAGAATTCGTGAAGAAGCCATCCCATTAACAGCATATAAAACTCGTCTAGTGCTCTTTGAATTTTTAGTCATGCCTTTTGACCTTAAAGGAGCCTCATCAATTTTACTAGCGCTTTAAATCATGCACTCTGGGGATTACTTGTTAATGGAGTGATCCCTTATTTTGATGACATTTTAATATATGCAACTTCTTTAAAAGAGTTGAAGGAGAAAACTCAGCTGGTGCTCAAGAGATTGGACAAGAATCGTTTCTTTTTGAATATTTCTAAATGCACGTTCGGAGAAAAATCAGTCAGTTATTTAGGAAACCGCTTTTCCAAAAAAGGACGTTCTTGCGACAACGTACTGGTATCTGCTATTCTGAAAATATTTATCAATTAAGATCATTCCTGGGCTCAGTTCAATTTTATAGGAATTTTATTCCTCAATATGCACAAACTGCTACTCCGCTATTTCAGTTATTACAAAAAGAGCAGCTGTTTCTGTGGGCCGATCAACAGAAGAAAGCTTTCAAAAGTTAAAACGGGCAATAATAAAGCCGCCGATATTGAAAATATTCACGCAGCCAAAAGATTGCACATATTATGCGAAGCATCCAAAACAGCCATAGGACTAATAGCATTACAAATGTATCGAGGCAAATTATTTCCGATTGCATTTGAGTCCCGCAAATGGAGGAAAGAAAAAAACTGCTATACAAATTACAACTGGTGTCAGTTCAACATGTAGTTTTTAGATGGAGACATTATATACAGCAAGTTCGGACATGTCTGTACATGGATAATCGCGCTGTCTCCAGAATATTATTACAAAAACGATTGTCAAAAAGACAAGCTGAAATAATAAAGAACCTGCTCGATTATGCGATCTCTATTCATTACATCAGAGCGGAACGTAATATCTTAACGGATGCCCTGTCACGTTTTTTTGAGAAAAAGAAAGGAAATCCATATACTCATTCGTACGAATTTCGTTGCAGGATGAAGGGGGCGATTGTGTCAGGACAATCGGACGATCGATCGCAACAACGATCACAAAGAAAACACGTGGAGATCCAAAACGTAAACAAAGATCGTCATCAGCAGAAACATCCCCGAGATTCAAGTGGTTCTCACTGCCCGCTATTGGTTATGCAAAGTAGAGGACGAATAAGGCGGAGCGAAGGAGAAATAAAAGCCGAGACAGAAGAAGGAAAGTGGACAGGCTTGGAAGATCCTCCCGACTACGGACCTGGAAGGCGGCGAAACTGCATGAATGGGACGAAGGCCGACGCTCTCAAGAGGACCAATTCCAGCAGCCATCCAAAGAACGTCGCAGCACTCAGCATTATCTACGACCTCCAAGGACCAGGAAAAAATTCTCAAAGCAGACAAGTGCCAGATTCAATATTAAAAGATAATGTTTACGTTTATGCATCTACAGGGTCACTAGAGCCACGAAAGGGTGTCCATGTCAGCCACTATGATGAGCAACAAAGCTTAACCACTAAGAAAGAAACAAACCCCGGGCCGGCAACAGATGACAACGTTCCGAATCTGTCGGTATCTTAATCAAAGTATCCTGCCTGCAACTAAGCCAACACAGCCCCATGAGCCACACCACTACTACTCATTACGGAAACTTCAATTGCATCGTTACTGCCTAATTCGACAGACACGAGCGCATCTCGTCGCGACATCACTCCCTGTTCGCGGGCCCGTATTCAGCAATTTTAACATGTTTTTCGGCGTCTGTGGATATCATCATAATTAATGAACTTTCATCTACACAAAGTCTTGTGATTTTGGTGTTCTCGCATGCTAGGACTTTGTACATGTGATAAAAATTTTTATTACCGCCCTCTATGGATTTTATAATAAATTTATTTTTAAGGTGGCTCAGTTGAATTGGTAAATAGGGAGGTGGTGGGGTGTTATATCAATTTTATTTTTTGTGTTTTTTTTTGTTGTAAGGTTGAGTATGACTAAGTGGAGCAGTTTCACTAGTTTTGATCCATTTATATTCTTTATTCACTGTCACTAAAAAATATTCTACAGCGAGAAAAAAAACATTTCTATTCGATTGTATATTTTTAACAATTCAAAACCTGCAACAAAGGTAACTAAGCAAAGACACATGCTATAATTTAGTTACATTATATTGTTTCAAGAGGACTTTAAAAATATTGTTATTTACGTCTTCTTGAATATTCATCAATTTTTTTAATGTCTCCTCCTCAATTTTTTAACGTCTTCTTGAATATTCATCAATCCCATTATTTTCAAGCAGTAGGTGTGTTTAGGTGCAGATAAGGCTTTAGTAAGAACATCCGCTGGCATTTCATCGGTTGGCTAATATAATAGCTTGATAATGCCCTCTTCAACCTTCTCACGGATAAAGTGGTGACGAATGTCTATATGCTTTGTTCTTGAATGCATCACCTTGATTCTTTGAAATACTTATTGCATCTTGGTGGTCATTATATAATGGCACTTGGTATTCTACTGCAGTGATTTCTTGTAATAAAGATCTCAAGTGTATGGCTTCTTTTGCCGCGTCATTAGCTCCCATATATTCCGCTTTAGTGGGGGACAGTGCAACCGTCCGCTGTTTCTTGGATTCCCAACTGATGGGCGAACCGGCAAGTATGTAAAGGTAACCTGTGTGTGAATGACGATCTGTCGTATATCCTGCCCAGTCTGCATCCACAAATCCGGTTAAATCTTTCTTTGTTGACTTGTATCTCAACCCTATTGAGATTGTACCTTTCACATAGCATAGCATTCTCTTAGTTGCTCTCCAGTGTGCCAATATATAATTCGTGTTGAATTGACTAAGTCTATTTACAGCATAAGCGATATCTGATCTGGTGAAGACAGCCAAATACATAAGTGAACCGGTTACGTGTCAATTCGTCGAGGGTCAATTCATCGAGCGTCAATTCGTCGAACGTCATTTCGTCGACTGTGTCAGTTGGTCGGGTGGTTAGTTCGTCGGACGTCAATTAGTCGAACGTCAATTCGTCGAGGTGTCAGTTAGTCGGGCGGTCAATTTGTCGGAGACAAATTCGTCGGGTGTTTCAGTTGGTTGAGATAATAAATAAATGGTCGGGAAAAACTTTAATAAAATTTATTAACGAAAAGTTTTTTGTTATTAATTTCATTACTGGAAAGGTAACAATAAATGCCTTTACTGTTAAAATTTGAATACATACAGGAAATTTAATTTTTATTAAGTAAAAATTAAATAATAACATAAATATTAAGCTCCATGAGCTTGCCAAAACATTTAATATCCTGTGGCCGATATAGCAAGTTTAACACAAAATTGTTCCAACTTGATATCCACATATTCGCAGACTAACTTATAACGACACCAATTTCTTTTACAAAGAAACAGATTTGTTCTTTAACCAGAACAATTTCACCATAAGGTATTCCGTTCTTTTACTATTTTGTTAACACCAATTTCACCAATGTTAACAAATACCTAAGGAGATATGAAAACGGGTATCATAAGAAATGGGTGGAAACTGAGAAAAAAATGAGAGTGAGAAAGAGATGTTAATAAAAGGTTATTAAGAGTTTTATATATAAAAGTATTATATATGATGAAACACAATTCTCTTACAATTAATAAGCTCTGGGTATTTCTAGATGATAGATCCATTCAAACTGTCCAATTGTCCACAGTACAGTTCCAAATTCACTGGTTCTTTGATGAGAGCTTGAAAACCATTCCTCTCAAAGTGAAATTTTGGGTTAAATTTGGGAAATCGGCCATAGGATATAAAAGCTCATGGAGCTTAATATTTATATTATTATTTAATTTTTACTTAATAAAAATTGAATTTCCTGCATGTGCTCAATTTGTCCGATAATTAATTTTGGCTGCCTTAATTTTATACAGTTATTAATTTCATTCTGAAATGAAGGATACTGAAGCGGTATAAGCAGTTTGGGGCAAATGTTCAGCAAATGTCTCCGACAAATTGACCGCCCGACCAACTGACACCTCGACGAAGTGACGTTCGACTAATTGACGTCCGACGAACTAACCACCTGACCAACTGACACAGTCGACGAAATGACGTTCGACGAATTGACTCCGACGAATTGACGCTCGATGAATTGACCCTCGACGAACTGACCTGATACCAAGTGGACCAATAAGTTTTTGATACGGGCACCTTATCATCTTCTCCTCATTCCTATTATCCACTTTTGTTAGATTGTGGCTGAGATCAAGTGGGGTAGCAACTGGTTTGCATTTCTTCATCTTGAATCTTTCCAACACCATGTTGGCATATTTTTCTTGGCATAGAGTGATCCTCGTTAGTCGCTACGTCTTGGTTTATTTGAACTCCTAGACAATACTTTGCTGATCCTCCATCCGCCATGTCGAAAGTTGACATAAGTGGGTTTTTTTACTACTTTCATGAATTCTTCTGTTCTTGTAGCTAGTAGAATGTCGTCCAGATATATTGCATTAAAACTAGTCCATTAGTAATAATTTTTCGATTGAAAAATAGAAGGAAAATTCTGCGACCTGGATTCGAATTCATTTTTTTTACTTCCATTTTTCAATCGAAAAATTATTACCTATGCTTGGAGAGCATCTCCAGTTTATAATTATTATTATTTACTAGTTCATTAGTCTTTCGTAAGGTGTAAAAAAATGGATCTGATTTTAATGGTGTGAAACCCATTTTTCGCAATTCATAATCTAGCTTTTTGATCCATTGTCGGCCAGCCTGTTTTTAGCCATAGTTTGATTGAAGTGATTCTTCCCATTCTCTTCCTAATGATGCCATAGTTTGACGTTTATCAGCTTCTTTTACTTTTTGTATAACTTCGTAAAGATTTTCATGACTACATCAAGCATTTTAACTACATCAAGCAGATGAACTATTAGTTTATGTTCATCCGCTAGGGCAATTAAGGTCCTAATTGATTTGGCTCGTGCTACTGGTGCAACTGTTTTATTATAGCCTTCTCCATATTTTTGACTACAACCTTTAGCAATGAATCTTGCTTTCCTTTTATCAATGTTGCCATTTGCACCAAGTTTAGTTTTCAGAATTAATTTGCTTCCTATAACCTTTTTTTGAACTGGCTTTTGGACAAAGCTCCAAGTTTCATTCTTTAAATGTGTAAAACCTCTTGCTATTGCATCCTTCCATTCAGTAGCTTCTTGAGTTTCCAAGGCTTCTGATACAGATTGAGGATCCATTATTCCAATCCACGCATAATGTATTTCTTCTTGACGCTTCGTGTAATCGTCTTCATGCTCTTCTTCGTTGTCTTTCGCTTTCACAAAACATTTTCGCGGTCTTTCTCTTTTCCCAGTGCGAAGGTATGTAGGTCTCCCCCTACCATGTTTGAGTTTTCCCACTTTATTATTTGCATCACTTTCCCTCTCATCAGAGTCCTGCGAATCCTCAGTGACATGTTGAAGAGAAGTGTCCCATGCAGATTTTTCTTCCGGTCCTGGAAGTGATAGACATTTATTCTCTTGTGGCCTCGACTGATGCAATAGAAAGTCAAGGGGGCGATGGGGCGGTGTTATCCGAATTTCGGGGTTTTTTCCATAAAAAAATTTTAAATTAAATTCAGTTGTTGAATTTTGGTTTCGTGATACATTTAGTGACATCATGTTTGTTTGCCAATGGGTTTTGTTTGTGCGTGTGGTGATTGTGAATTAGCGTGTTTCCACCACAGTAACGCAACTATCCTGTTGTTGGAAATAAAACAACAAAGCACAGAGAGAGAATTTTTAAGAAAATTATTGTTAATAAAGCAACAAAGCGTGGAAAGAATATTTTTATGAAAATTATCGCCAAAGATATACTGGCAACACCTCCTAAAGAGAAAGCCTGCTCACGGAAAATTTATACATTGTTACATCATCTTCGGTAATACCCCATTCGCACTACACATTTCAATCTAGCTCCACTCTCAATCGGGTTTGAAATGTGCAATGCGAACGCATCTAGCTCAACTTAAGCTAGATTGAAACTCCTTGAACTGGATCGAGACGTCGAGCTAGCTTGGCCGCGTTGCATTCTGGGACTAAAATACGAGAAAACCATGGAGGATGACGGTTCAAAAGTTTCAAATAGCGTGTGGGGAGTGAAATGAAGCGGGGAGTGACGATAAAAAAAAGAAAAATGTGGAGTGACGATCCCAAACGTCCATCCAAATTCGTTTGTGGCAAAAAAATATAGACAACTTAAGAAGAACAAAAAGAATCAAGTCGGTCTAGGAGAGGATAACGCCAGCGATGAATGATTACCGGCTTTATCGTACATGGGACACGTTCAGCGAAAAATTAAAAATTTGACTTCTGAATATAGGCAAGACTTTAATAAATTATTCAATGAATACAATAAATTAGATTACATTAAATTAATCCAATTTCGAATTAGCATTAGTAGGACGGTACTATGTTAAAGAGTATGAAATAAAATTATTAAATTTCAGTAGTGACTTAGTAGTAACTAGCTCAGGTTTTAGTTATACCTAGACATTTCAATACAACACATTTCAATTTAGCGCACTTCTCAATCGGGTTTGAAATGTGCGGTGCGAACGCATCTAGCCCAACTTAAGCTAGATTGAAACTCCTCGAACTGGATTGGTTGGTTTGGTTTGTTTGGTATTAACGTCCTTTTCAACTGCCATGGTCATTTCAGGACGGCGTTATAGGGGCCGCAAATTTTGCCTAGCAAGGATTCTTTAACGTGCAACCGGCAAACGACTACACGGGACCAACGGCTTTACTTCCCTTCCGAAGGAAATGCGTGATCTCAGGATTTCCCCCTGAAAAATCCTCGTCGTCCTCGGCCGGGATCGAACCCGCGTACTCGGGCATCAGAGGCGATCACGCAAACCGCTGAGCCACCGAGGCCGATAAACTGGATTGACTGGGGCTAGTAGTTTAAACTCGATCGAGATGTCGAGCTAGCTTGATCGCGATGCATTCTGGGACTGGGAACACGAGCATGGCCATGGTCTTTAGATAGTAGATGGTCATCCAACTCCACTTAAAAATGAAGCTAAAGTTTCTAGCTCCCGATAGGGCGGGAACTCCTTTGAAAATTAGCGCTGCATATACAATCGGACTAAAAACGCTTGCAGCACCACTCTATCCTGAGCTAAAAATTGTTATTCATGATTTCCATGGTCTAGTATCATTGTGAATATGAAATAAAGGATGGGTATAATACGATATGGACACTATTAACTTTATTGCCGACGCACGTTTCGGTGTTATACTATTTTCAAGGCTCGCATAATAGTGACAAAATTAATTTTTCCGGTTTAATTATTATGCGAGCCTTGAAAATTGTATAAAACTGAAACGTGCGTCGGCAATAAATTATCCGCTACGTGTAGTATCCGTAACGCAGACCCATCCTTCAGAAATTTTAGTTTCATTTTCAGTTTCAATGCAGCCAGAATTATTGACATAATACTGCCGAAATTAATGTATTCTATAAAATTTTAAATAAATAATTGATAAACCAACTATTGAATGCATTACATAGCTCCTATTAATTTTGGGCATCAACTACAGAGGTTGAGTCAAAAGTAGTCGCCGATCACCGCGCAAACTTTTAAATGGGCACCAGACAGGAAACACTCATTGCTAATCTTCAAAGGCCGGTCAGGGCTTTCTAGTTCTCGAGTCCGCCTGGTCGTGGGTTCGAATCCCGCCATGGGCATGGATGTTTGTGTTTGTCCGGGGCTGTGTACAAAAACTTGTGTAAAAGGCGCAAAATTACCTTATTAATTGACGCCATAAAATTCTAATAAACCAACCAACCAACCAACCTAATCTTCAAATTAGAGTCCATCATGCTCGATCGTGTTCATCCGACGATCAGCCAGTTGGCGGATGCCCTCGCGAAACCACTCCTCCGGTTTCTGGGCGAAACAGTCATTCGAAGCGCCGTCCACGCAGAAAGTGCGCCATGAACCGGAAGAGATGGTAGTCGGAAGGTTCCAGGTCCGGGCTGTATGCTGGATGTGACAGAACCTTGATTTTTTCTTGCAGTTGACAACACACCTTCACCCGTTGTTGTGTTCCTGTTGACCTTTCCCATGACGTGCAGATGTCGAACCACACTCGATTGTGATGTCCCGATGTCCGCCGCTAGTCCACGGGTGGTGCTGCCTGGGTTGGCTTCCAATTGTTGCCGTCTTCCGCTCCTTGGCGCAACTTCCAGGCCCTTGTCTCCAGACGAAAAGCGGGAGAAACACCATCGAGCTGTCCGTTCATTGATCACACCCTGACCTTCCACCCTGCAAATTTCGGCGGCTGCTGGTCGCGGACTGGTCCCTTTTTCCAATAGTGACGAAGGAGCCCGCGTATCACCAATTTTTCTGACATATTTTTACACAGGCTGATGCAGGTGGCACACAGTGTTTCCAGATTGGGCTATAAACCGCAAATTGGGCTTCTTTTAAAACCAATTGGCTTGTAAAATTTTGACTTCGCGGTTTGGGATTTTTTGGCGAGTCGTGGCTTTTTTTGGGCTCTTTTGGGCTTGTTTTTTTTCTTGGTTTTTTTAGTCTTATTCCTGAAAAATAAATTTAGTGACGATTTAAATTAAACCAGGGATGGATCAGGCGTGATTACGTCATATGATTGCTCTTCTACTGGATACAGTAGCCAATCCGGTTTCGAGATTGAAGCTTTAAGTTATATGTAAGCAGATAAATAAGAAGAGTTGCTTATACCACCCTCCCCTCCCCCTCTCCCACTCTCCTGACCATCGTCAATCTTATTTTTTTGGTTTTTTCATAATGTGGAAGACCTCTTTGTGTTAGTCAGGCTTCTTGCCTATATTAGTGTATTTCTTGTGGAATTTATTCTGGTAGGATGAGGTTCGTGAAAGCACTGCTTTCGTCCCACCTGAGGAAATGTTTCACTGTTCGATTGTCGGGGGCCGGCCAGGTGGCCGAGAGGGCTAGGGCGTAGGCTTTCTAGTTCTCGAGTCCGCCTGGCTGTGGGTTCGAATCCCGCCGTGGGCATGGATGTTTGTGTTTGTCCCGGGCTGCGTACTGTTATAAATTGTGT
Organism: Rhysida immarginata; assembly: GCA_023313115.1. Taxonomy (NCBI): domain Eukaryota; kingdom Metazoa; phylum Arthropoda; class Chilopoda; order Scolopendromorpha; family Scolopendridae; genus Rhysida; species Rhysida immarginata. Next base: position 1,054,816 of record JAHWFO010020355.1, read on the forward strand.
AAAAAGGCGCAAAATGACCTATGTAGTCGACGCCAAAATTTCTAGTACCCTCCCCCTCCCCTCCCCCCTATTAATCCTCCCGACTGTCGGGGGGGGGGGGTGCTTAGCATATGAACTCCAGCCAGCAGCACACACAAGGTGTAAATATTTTGAAGACTTCAAAATTGTAAGTAGCTTTCACAGTTTTTAGTTTCATCTCCTCTCTCAATCATCGATAGCTTAAAATCTTGCAGGTAATTATTTTTTTATTGAAATTTTATTGAAATTACCGGACTGAAATCAGACTAGCGTAAACTATAAACATGGGGAAATGGACGAAATTTTCGAAACAATATAGAGCATGTTGGGAGAAGGAATCAACGTTCAAAGGCTGGCAACAAAAAAAAAGGTACAAGTTACTACCATATATTTATATAATTTATTACGAATTTTTTTTAATTGTGTTAATATGAAATGCCCAACTAATGCTAGGGCCTGACAGCAGGGATCGTGAAGCTCATTGTATTGTTTGTAAAACTGGACTCCGTGCACATAAGAACGATTTAAAAAATCATTCTCAAACAGGAAAACACCGTAATAATATAGCAAAGTTATCACCACCCGATTCCAACCGAAATACCTTGAACTCAAGTAAGATATCAAAACTCGTCTCTCTCCTTCTCCATTTGAAGCAATATTAGACCCAAACATGGTTACGTCTAACTAATATTAACTCTAGTATTTTTTTAAAAATCAATCTATTTTTTGCATTACAGGTGTTGTTGTATTTGATGAGAATACCAGTATGAAACGAGCTGATTGTATTCTTGCTATCAATGCGGCATGCCATTCAGCAATCAGAAACACCGATCATATTGGTGAAATAATAGCAAGCAATTTCAAGATTAAGGACAATAAGCATTTATCTAAAACATCAGCACTTAGGCTTCACAGAACTAAATATACCTCACTGATTGTACATGTCATTGCGCCAGAAATGTTTAAGTCATTGATTCAAGATATTGGTAATGAATACTATTCCTTGATAATTGTTGAATCAACTGATATTGCAACCACTAAATACATGTGCTGTTGTATAGTTATTACAGTTATGAATCCTATCTGCCATTCGATTCATTTATGTTGTGAAAAAGAAATTATTCTTGGTTTATGAAATAAAATTTTTTTGTTGTTTGCATGTTCGTTTTTATTTTTATTTATTTTATTATGAATTATTTCGAATATTATGTGCAGTAATTTAAGATCATCCGGCTATCAAAGTCTCGCGGTTTTTTGGGCTTCTTTGTGCTTAGTCCCGCGGTTTTTGGGCTGCTTTGTGGACGGGTTTTGGGATTTTCGAGGTAGAAATATCTGGCAACATTGGTGGCACAATGTCTATGGCATTCAAATTCGTACTGATCTTTCTTCCCACTCTTTTCTCTTAATAAACTGCGATTCTTGAAACCTTCCTTATCATGTAGGCTATGCTTGAAACAATGGAAAATGTCCGAAGTTCGATGACCATTTACATCTATAGACAAGGCCAGCTCACTCAGACAAAATGGCGGCAATAGAAGGCTGACAGATGATATAGGTGAGATGGACTTTTTTTTTTAAATGCTGAGCAAACAGAATGTAAAAATTCACAATATTCTTCTCATTAAAATATTACAATAATGTATTTTAGATTTATTAAGCTAAACTGACTTTTTCAAGGAGGATTATTTTTTCTTACTAGATTTTAAATAGGTAGACGATTGTAACATTTTAATGTGAAGACTATTGTGAATAAAATAACAAATATTGCAATTTTTACATTTTTTGGCTGAACATTAAAAATCATCCATCTCAGCTGTATCATCTGTCAGCCTTCTATTGCCGCCATTTTGTCTGAGTGAGCTGGCCTTGTCTACAGGAGGCCTTGCTATAGACCGTGATCTAAAGACAATGGCATGGCCAACTAGATTATAGAAGGCCTGCCCATTCGATTTTTTTTCTGCATCTAAAATGGGAGGCAAATAGGTTTCTTATTTTAGCCACAATGGCGCTAAAACTCGTCCCCATGCATGAAAATAATGCGTTATTAATAGCCTTTTATTGATCTTTATTAACAGTCATTTTTGCATTATTAATAAAAATTATTCTCAAAAATTTACTCAAAATTAAATTTTGAAATTTTGATGTATGTTCTTTTCAATGCCATATATTAAAGACGTCATTAGTTTTTTAATATAAGTCATTGGTTCTTTTATATCACATCCACATCGTAGCCATTCAATATGCTTTGTTCTTTCTTTTAATTATTATCCTGATGTTTGTTAACATATTATTGATTTTATAATTTATGATTTTAGAATTACATATGCCTTTGAAGAAATTGATATTTCATTATAAGTTTTTGAATTTGCATTTTATGATTGATTTTATAGGAAATAAATGCTTTTCTTTCATTCAGTATTTATGTTCTCCTTTCATTTTAATGACCCATTTCAAATTTAATAAGGACCCGGTTTTAGAGCACTTTTTTTCGAATTTTTTGTTTAAATTGATTTAAATGGTGCAGGGGTTTCCGTGAAATTAGGTGTTAAGTTCTAGACAGATTGACTGAGAGAAAGGACAATAACGAACAAACATTCTTCAAAATATCATTGTTTCAGTTATTTCACGCACAAAACAAAAAACATGAGAGAGACACGGCAACATAAAACATGAAGGACGACGATGCAAATAGTGGCATTGATAGCAGTGACAGTGACTTATTAACAAGCTCAGGTTTTAGTGGTACGGAATCTGATAAAAATCGGTCAGGCTAGAATGTAGTACGAACGGTTTGGCTTCATCAGCTAGCCTGAGCTGAGCTAGCCCGAATAAGCTAGCTCAACTCGATCTAGCCCAGCTGTAGTGCGAAAATGGGGTACAAGGCGTAGCCCACGAGATAAACAGGCCCTGGCCAACACCTCCTAAAGAGAAAGTCTCTGCACGGAAACGTCATACATTGTTACATCATCATAGTAGTGCTTTGTTATTCGTATTTCTACCAATAATAAGCCCTGAATTTGCACTACTATGATGATGTAACAATGTATGACGGTTTCCGTGCAGAGGCTTTCTCTTTAGGAGGTGTTGCCCTGGCGCGGAAAAGTCACTGATCATCTTAGTCCGACTAACAATGAAGCCTTCATTGTTTCCAACAAACGAAAAATTGCTGACTGTTAAAATCCAAGATGAAAACAATGAAGGTTACATTGTTATTCTGGCTAAGATGATGACGTGACTTTTCTGCGCCAGGGCCTGTCTATCCAACACCACCACGGTCTATAGATATTCATCGAGCTTCGGCCATTTTCCATTGTTTCGAGAAGCTAAGGAAAACAGATCGCGCCAGGTGTCGCATAGATCGCACTATAGCCGACCGCAACCTGCGATAGAGATTTTCATTGAAACTGAATACGAAAGTAAAGTTCCTGTCTGCTGATAGGGTGGCGCTACAAGCGCAGTTAGGCAGATTGTACATGCAGCGCCGCTTTTCAATAGAGTTCCCGTCCTACCGGGAGCTAGAAACTTTAGCTTCATTTTAATAATGGAGCTCGATGACCATGAATATCTATAGATGTTTTCGCGCTCAGGCTTTGAGTAGAGGTGGTGCTGATACTGGACGTGCATCTAAAGCTCTAGATTAGGAAAGTACGGCAAACCTTTTCCGCGCCGCCTGCAGCTGCTGATTGGTAGAACGGCTGTCACGTGAGTTTGTCAGCCATTGTTGGCCCAAACGCAGCGACAGATACCATTGAAATGCATGTGAAAGATGGGATTTAGATTAAATTTTTAATGAAATATTCGTTGATTGGTCCTAAATTTTAATCCGAATAAGCAAAATTTCAGGATCCTTCAATCTATGCTCCTTGGAATTTAATAAATTCGTTAAAATAACCGAAGTAATAATAAGAAGCAAGTACGTTTATATTATAACTTTACCGAATGTTATAGAAATGTTGCCATTGTGCAATTCTCAGACGATCAGAAAATATAATTTTTTGTTGAATATAGTTCTTTATAAGAAAATAAAATTAAATATAACAAAGTTAAACTGTTTGTGAAATGTGGAGGCAAAATTTGAAATAAAACGTCCATGTTATTTTCATCTTATTTTAGCGAAATTAATTATCACTCATCATTAAACTTGAATAACGTATGAAATTGAATAACGAAAATTTGCTATTTGGGTGAAAAAAAAATATAGAAAATTTTAACTATACGTTTTTGGTAGATTTTTTACGTCAATTTCCTAACCTCCATAAATGAATAAATTTTTAAATACATTGCATGTGTAGTTATTTTTTTGTAATTTTTTTTATAATCAAACGGACAGTTTTTCCAAATTATAATTTTTAAAATTTTCTATCAAAATATAATTATCAAAGTAATTTTTATATTTAAATCAAAAACTTAAATTTAATAGTTCCTATTTTATTACATTATATTTGATATTTTTATGATTATAATTTTTTTAAAAAATTTAATTTAATAATTTTTATAATTTAATAAAATTAAAATTGGTAAAGTGAAATTTTTGATATAAATATAAAAATTAATTTGATAAAAGTTTATTAAGTTATATTTTAATAAAAATTTATAAAATTATATTTTGATAAATAAAATTACAAAAACTACACAAAATGTTTTTTAAAATTTATTAATTACATGTAAATCGTTTATTAAGGATAAATAAATAAAGTGAAAATAAACTAAAAATTAATCTGGTTATCATTAAATTACCTCAACGTTATCATCATTTATATTTAAAAAATTATAATTGAAAACAAAATTTAAAGAAAGATCAATAGTTACAGAATTTACTGATTGTCAGTTATATTTCCAGACGATAATAATAAGAAAATTTGCGAAAGGGATGCATTTAAGCCGAACTTTAGAGGAAGCGTAACTCACTTTATAGGGCCAACTGGGCCAACAATGGCGGATTTGGTAGCAGACGACAAAGTTTGCCGTACTTTCCTAATCTAGAGCTTTAACGTGCATCATTACGATTGCACCCTCTGTTGGCGGAATATGAGCAATGAATTCTGGCCAACAATTATCCTAAAGTCAGATGAGTGAAATACCTCATATAAGAAATCGTCCCATTCATGTATATGGCCAATCTGTATTTCGTAATGAATCTAAAGCCCAAAGACTATCATGGAGCTATCAATGCGACAGAGAATATTATGAAATTATTTAATAATTAAAATAATTAAAAACCAAACCTGTTAAAGGCGATTTAGGTGTATCTCTCACAGGAACCGTGTCTATAATGGGGAGAGACGGACAGCACTTGATTTATTAATAGTGGATGTATGGATGGATTGCTATTTTTTATTTTTTTGTATATTATTATTATTATTATTAATTTCTATTCTCAGTTCAAGTTACTACCAGTGTGCGTTTAATTACCGTGTTGTCTTTAGTAATATTTACTTGCTCAGTCGTAATTTTAACAGCTTTCCTATCAATTTAACTTTTTTTTAATTTTTGACTAGTTTATATGTATTTTCATTAACCCTGCTTTGGGCTTTTGCCTGTCGGGTGACAACACTGGGCCTTTCCCTCCGGTTTTTTGGTCGGATTTTCCCGTTGTTGTTACGTTATTATTATTATATTATTATAACTGGAATGATTAATTTTGTCCATTTTCAAATTTTCTGTGGGTTTTTTTTTTTTTTAGTATGTTCTTTGTTAATTGTTCGTTTTTAACTGTTTTCGTTTACACCGAAAATAAATAAAAATTTAAATTTAAAGCTTTTAATTATCTTCATTGCTAACGAAAACAGTTGAAAATGACCCTTTAACAACGAACACTAAAAACAAAAAACAGAAAAATTGAAAATGGACATAAATTATTCCAGTTAAAATAATAATAATAATAATAATAATAATAATAATAATAATTGTAGAGGTCCGTTAAAATAAATAAAAGCATAAGCTTTATTATAGAACATTCATTCATTACATTACAATACATTAGATAAAAAGATTCTCCCAGCATTCCTTATCAATGTGATATCTCCCCATACGACATTAATTAATACTACAATACTAACAATGGATTAGTATTCTAACAATGGATTAGTATACTAACAATACTGACTCAATTATTTCCAACAATCTCCCCCATAATCAAACACTTGTTAGATTAGATTAATCATATCACACATTGTTAAATGTTTGATTTTCCTTAATCTTTTTGTCATTATGTCCGCTAGATTTTCATTAGTGGGGATATAATTAATATTAATTAGTTTCTTTGCAATTATATCTCGAACAAAGTGGTATCTAATATCTATGTGTCTGCTTTTCGCATTTTCTCGACTATTACAGGCTAAGTCAATAGCTGCCTTATTATCACATTTTACTATCACAGGTTCCACAGCAATTTTTTTTAAGTTTAGTTGCTTGAGTATTCTTGATATCCATATGGCTTCTTTCACAGTTTCAGACAGTTGTTTGAATATGTTAATTTCTTGTCCTTTGCTGAATTCAGGTATCGCAACATGTGTTTAATACACTGACAATGTACTTCTTTCGGGCTTTCTATAAATTGGCTCAATTCTATTACGGAGAATAAAATATCAGGTCTTGTCTTTGTAGCCAAATACATGAGAGTTCCAATGGCTTCTCTGTACCGTTCTTTAATGATAATGTCCTTTTCAGGTAATCCTATATCTTGTAAATTCACACCTGGATCTACTGGGGTTGATACAGATTTAGAATCCAAGAAGTTGAACTTTGCCAGAAATTTTTTTATGAATTCCTCTTGATCAATCGATATATTTCCATCAACACTTCTTGTAATTCTAATATTTAGGAAATTTGATATTTCTCCTAAATCCACTACTTCAAACCTTGAACTTATTAAACTTGTTATTTCATCTAATTGCTCTAAGTCAGGTCCAAATAGGGCAATGTCGTCAACATAAATCAGTATAATAACATTTTTATATCTGTAGATACAAGAGCTGCTTTCTAATGCTTTAACATTTATATCTTTGAAAACACAATTCAATTCATTAAACCATGAGTTTCCTGACTGCTTTAATCCATATATTGCTTTGTCTAATTTTAAAACTTTTCCTTCATAGCCTTTTTCTTCCCAACCTGGTGGTTGACACATATATATATCTTCTTCGAGTTTTCCCTACAAGAAAGCGCACTTGACATCAAGATGCTTTGTCTTCCATCCAAATATGCAAGTCAATGCTAGCATGGCCCTTATTAATGAAAAGTTTACTACTGGTGAAAATGTTTCTCCATAGTCAATATTTTCCGTTTGTTGAAAACCTTTGGCAACTAGCCTTGCTCGGTACTTCTTTATTTGACCTTTTGTATCCTTCTTTGTAGCAAATACCCATCTACAGTTAATTATCTTTTGGTCTTGTGGTGGTTCCACGAGTTTCCATGTACTCCTTGATCTATGTGTTTCTATTTCTTCCTGCATAGCTTTTTCCCATTGATAGGATTGTTTTGATACTATTGCTTCTTCGTAAGTTTCTGGTATATGCACTTCCATATAATTCAATTCTTTTGGCTTTCCGGTTCTTCCATAAGGGTTTTTGACAATTTTCTTAGGTCTTCCTCGTCCTCTTTTTATTTTTTGTTGTTCCATATTTTTATTTAATTCAGTTACATCTTCTATATCTTCTTCAATAGGATTTTCCTCTTGTATTTCTCCTGTTTCTGATATGTCTTTCTCATTATTGCAAATTTGATCAAAGTCTTGTAATCCATAAAAGGTATTATCTTCATTAACTCCTTCTAGTCCTAACTTGGTTTCATCAAATTTTACATGTTTTGTTTCTACAATTTCTTTTTTATTAGGATCCCATAATCGATATCTTTTTGTCCTTGTCGAATATCCTACCATAACACATTTTCGAGCTCTCAAATCCAATTTTCCTCTGGTTTCTTTTGGTATGTGTACATATGCTAAACATCCATATGTTTTCAGATGTCGTACACTATGTTTATGACCTGTCCATATTTCTTCAGGAACTTCTCCCTCAGTTAAAGGATGAGTCACTCTATTTTTGATATAAGCTGCGGTTACTATAGCTTCAGCCCAAAATTTAGGGGGTAATCTTGCTGCTTCTAGGGTAGATCTCATTAAATCCATAAAGGTTCGATTCATTCTTTCAGAAATTCCATTCATATTTGGTGAATATACATTCGTTCGCTCATGTTTTATTCTTTGTTGATTGAACAGTTCTTGTAATTCTTTATTACAATATTCCAATCCATTGTCTGTCCTTATCCTATTAATTCTTTGACCTGTAGAACACTCTGATCTCTTGATAAACAATTCAATGTATTTGGGTACTTCATTCTTTCTTTTCAGACAATATACTGTTGTTCTTCTTGAGTAGTCATCTGTTAATGTCAAAAAATATTCTGAACCTCCAATAGATTTGACTGGAAAAGGTCCACAAAGATCTGAGTGCACTAAGTCCAATATTCTTGATGATTGTCTCTTGTTTATTGATGAAGAGGGTGTTTTAGTTGACTTCGCTAGTTGACAACTTTGACACTTTTGTTTATCCATCTTAACTTCATCTAAACCAATTACCGCCTTGTTATTTTTCATTTCTTCTAATGTTTTCATATTTACATGACAAAATCGTTTGTGCCATATTTGGTTATTATCCACTTCACATGACGCTACTGTCTGACAGTTTCGTTGCTTGATTGGTCTTCCATTAATTATATAGAGTCCATTCTTTCTGTAAGCTATTGCCAGAACCTTTTTTGTATTTATTCTTGATTATCGCAGTTCCATTCGCAAAATGAACATTCTTCTTTTTTTCTTCTATTTGTGAGATAGAAATCAGGTTTCTTTTTACCTTTGGTACGTATAGCACGTTATTCAAGGTAACATTTTGTATTCTATTTCCTATTTTCATTCTCATCTCTATTTCTCCAATTCCATCAGCATACAGTAGTCCACCTGCCGTCTTTATTTGTTCTTTGTGACCGCTACGTAGGTTTCTAAATAATTTTTTTTCATGACATACATGATTAGTTGATCCACTATCTAAGATCCATCCATTAACGTCGTATGAATCCCGCTCTGTGATAGCCACAAAAAATGCTTCTGATTTTCTTTTCTCTCCTTCTTTGCTTTTGTTTTTAAACCAACAGTCTTTAAATAAGTGTCCCTTCTTTCCACAGTTACTACATGTGATTTTGTTTCTGCGAGTTTGGGTCTTCTTTTCATCATTTCTTTCACCCTTTTCTTGAATATCTCTTTGCTTCCATTGTTTCTTAACGTAATAAGCATTCTTTAACTCATTTTCTTGTTTCTCTTGATTCTGCATGTTTCTTCGTTCGTATTCGATAAGAAGCACTTGTTTGATTTCACTAGACTTGAATTTTTCATCATCGAGGTTAGCTAGAGACATAACTAGTCCTTCGTAGCTACTAGGTAATCCAGTTAACATAGAGTATGCCAGTTCATCATCAGGAATGTTTACACCTACTTCAATAAGCTGATCACTGCAGATCTTTAATCTGTTTAAATATGAAGTCATTGTTTCATCTGGTTCTAGGTGAATTGACACTAACTGTCTCTTTAATTGAAGTATTCTTGGTCTTGATTTTGGTTCAAATATTTTAGCAAGGGTTAACCAGGCTTCTCGAGCTGTCTTAGAATCTACTATGTGTACTTGTTGTTCTGAAGTTACGCTTAATGCAATAGTCGCCAGAGCCTTCTCATCTTTGCTTTGATATGTAGCTTGTTCGATAGCTGTTGCGTCGGGCTTTATTACTGCTATACCGTCTACGTATTTCCACAGTTCACGTTCAATCAACAGCATTTTAATATTATATTTCCAATGACGATAGTTGGCTGCATTTAATTTTTCTATATGAGCAATTGGTTGGTAACTGGCCATTTTTCTTCATCAACGATTGATAATCCAACGATTTCTTCTTTAATGTATGTCGCAATCTTGCAGTTTTATCAATTCTTAATAAATATAAAGTACTTATCTTGATAAGTTTTTTTTTTTTATCGTTTTCTTGTAAGCACGTCGCCGAGCTTTGTTGATTCGTGAAGGTCATTAATGGCCGCTTCCCTTCTTCTCGCTCCTTTGTTTAGCTTTATTCACGCAAAAACATTTGTTACTTTCTTGCTTCTGCTTTATAGTCGCTTATCGTTGGCATTCTCGCTTGCTTTATATTTATTTTTAGTTTGATTTATGCTGCGTTGCTTGGCCCATAACCATTGTAGAGGTCCGTTAAAATAAATAAAAGCATAAGCTTTATTATAGAACATTCATTCATTACATTACAATACATTAGATAAAAAGATTCTCCCAGCATTCCTTATCAATGTGATATCTCCCCATACGACATTAATTAATACTACAATGCTAACAATGGTTGATTATTTCCAATAATAATAATAATAATAATAATAGTAATAAATAATCCGTCCATACATTCACCCATCCACTATTAATAATTTCAAGTGTTGGTTTCTGTCACCTTGTAGTGCATTATTTTGGCCGTGTAGGAGACGCTGAGGTGGGAATAAGGGGGGGGGGATAGTTACAGTATTGTACATGTCAATGTAATTTTGTTGCGTGGGTCAGTTTGTAACTTCATGGTTTTATTTCCAATGGGTTTTGTTAATTTTATTGAGAGCGTAGAGCTCCCACCAACAACAGCAAACGAACCCCTGACTTAGAAAATACGTTTCTGGAGTACTGACCCAATGTATTTTATCTGTGCTCGGGGTTTTGGCTCGCATATTAAAAAACCGGAAATACATGTATAAGAATTAAGGTACAAGAGTATTCAAGGCCTAATCACAAAGCGACCCTTTCTTGCTAAATTGTGTCAATATTTCCCTTGAATTAGTCCTATTGTAATAATATTGCATCGGCCTCGGTGGCTCAGGGGTTGCGTGATCGTCTCTGATGCCCGAGGACGCGGGTTCGACCCCGGCCGAGGACGACGAGGATTTTTTCATGGGGAAAATCCTGAGATCACGTATTTCCTTCGGAAGGGAAGTAAAGCCGTTAGTCCCGTGTAGTCGTTTGCCGGCTGCACGTTAAAGAACCCTTGCGAGGCAAAATTTGGGGCCCCTATAACGCCGTCCTGAAATGACCATGGCAGTTGAAAAGGACGTTAATACCAAACAAACAAAACCAAACTAATAATATTGTTATTAAATTAATTCAACGCTTTTCCGTCATGGCTTTGTTCAAAACATTTTTTGATTCCAAATTTTAAAAAGTAATTTTTTTTAATTTTTCACCGTTTTTAAACAATTTTTTTTGGAGTGCAGATATTTAAATTAATTTTTCTCTCATTTGTCCCAATACTTTTTCCCCATTTTTAAAACTGACCTTAACAGTACTATTTTTTTTATTATGAAGCATAGAACAGTTTGTATGTTTATTAAATAATGAAAATATAGTCAACCAATCAATCAGTTCTTATTTTTCCGTTTATAAAACGGGCGTTAATACTAGTCTCTACTAATGATGGTTTTCTTTTCTCCGACTAACCAAACTCGATAATCTTTGGATTCAGATGAGTAACCAATGTATATCCCTTCTTTAGATCTGCAAGCAAATTTGTTCTTGGTTGGGCTTTTGTCAGCAACAAGAACTCTCTGTCCAAAAATCCGAAGATAAGAGACCCTTACTCTTCTTCTCAGTCTATAGTTTTCACGGGATTTCTCTTGCAATTACTCGTGAAGTAACTATATTCTTGACGTGATTAGCTGCAGCCACAGTTTTAGCCCAGAAGCATGTCGGCAGTCCGGCTTGTGTTAGCATGCACCGTGTAGATTCAATTAACATTCTATTCTTTCTTTCTGCAATTTCATTTTGTTGAAGTGTTCCTGGGACTGTCAATCTTCTACTGATTCCACATCTCTTCAGTAGATCATCGAACTCGGTACTGCAAAATTCTTGACCATTAACAGATTGCATAGACTTAATCCTCTGATCAGTGAAATTTTCTGCTTTGTTCTTAACATTCATGAAGGCTTCAAAAACTTCAGTTTTTGCCTTTAGGAAGTGGGCTTCTGTAAAACGGGTATAGTCATCTATAAATGTTACGAAATATGAAACTCCACCATTCAACTTATGTCTCAATAGACCATACACATCCATGTGTACAATTTCGAGTGGGTTTCTAGTCCGACGTTCGATGCTAGTTTGGAAGGGTCTTTGACTCTGTTTGCCTTTTACGCAAATTTCACAGAGGGGCAATTTCTCTTTCGGATTCAGTTTCAATCCTAATGCAACATCATCTCCGGCCATTTTCTTCAAAGTCATTTCATTAATATGACCTAGACGTTCGTGCCAAAGCTGTATATTCCATTTATTGTCATATCAAACACCTGCAGATTGAAAACGATTATCTACAAAATATAGATCACCTCTACGGCTTGCACTTGTAGTAATATCTCGTTTATTTATTCTCACTTGACCATTGATTATAAAGGCGTTCTCTCTTTGAAATAATACTGAATAGTTATTATCATTTATTTTGGAGACAGACATCAGATTGGTCCTAAGATCAGGGACATACAATGTCTTTTTCAGATCCGCTTTACAATGTCGTTTTCCATCAAAAGTAGTGATAGTGGCCAATCCTATTCCTTTAACCTCAGTTGACTTCTTATCTGCTAAACACAATTCAGATTGAATATTGTAAATGTTTTTGAAAATGTCCTTGGAAGAGGTCATAATGGGAAGTTGCGCCGCTATCAAGAATCCAGCCTTCGTCTTTGCAGAAGCTTGTTAATAATGCCGAAAATTCCTCGACGACATAACTGTTTGAACTACTGGTAGATCCAGCTCCTCAATACTTTGGGCTATGGCACTCTACAGCTTTGTGGCCAATTCTGTTACATTTATAGGACCTCTCTTCGGTCTTGGGAAATGTTCTGTTTTTCTCAAAATATCGGACCTCTGACTTGTCCCTGTAGTTGCTATTATCTATGCGTTGTCTCGCAGCATTTTTTTTCTTCGTCTTTTCGTTTATGACCCTTAGCAAGCAATGCGTTGAGGTCTGACTTCTCTTCTCGGCATCTAGAATTGTGTTCAAGAATTTTAACTTTTGGTTGTTCAGCAGTAGGTAGATCATCTCTTGCTTCAATCGCCACTCTCAACATTTCGAAAGAGTCAGGAAGACTATAGAGTAGCATTATTGCCAGCATTTTACTGTCGATGCCTATTTCCATTTACTTTAATTTATACGCTGTAGCAAAGAAATCATCTAAATGTTAGTGAATGTCATCTTCTTCTTTCACTTTTGCTTGTATTAATTTCTTCATCAACATTGCAGATTTCACAGGTCCTGTAGATTGATATTTTCCTTCTAGCTTATCCCACATCTCTTTGGACGTTTTGCAGAATTTTATCTTTACTATAGCACTAGATCCAACGCATAAATTTATGTCAGCCACTTCTATTTCATCTTGTTCATCCCATGTTTTTGCTGCTACTATCGAAGCTGCATCCTCTTCATTGACCGTGGGCCTTTTTTCTTTACCACTCACATATTTCCAGTTTCCATTCTTTGTTAATAATAATCTGGTGTGTATTTTCCATATATCATAAATTTGTTCAGATAGTTTATTCATCTTAGTATAAAGTCCAGGTTCCATTATTCAAGTCCTTGCCCCTAGGCCTTATGATAATGTTTACTCACTGTTAATATGCTTATCAGTTCTTCCTCTGGCGCAGTGGTTGGGTGGCTGGGCCGATAACCTGTTGTAAGGTTGAGTATGATTAAGTGGAGCAGTTTCAATAGTTTTGATCCATTTATCTTCTTTATTCACTGTCAGTAAAAACTTTACTATCATTTATATAAAATCAACGCCGGTGGACTATGTCACAACAAAGAAAAAAATCTAACAACGGGTTATCAAACAATGGGTTATTTCACGATTATACAGTCGGGTGGGTCAACACCTCCTATAGAGAAGGCCTGCGGACCAAAGGTGTATGCATTGTTACATCATCATCACGCGGCCAAATTTAGGGCTTATCATTGGTAGAAATACGACAACAATAACAACAATAGCCGCTTGATGGTGATGTAACAATGTATACACCTTTTGTCCGCAGGCCTTCCGGCCTTCTCTGTAGGAGGTGTTGGGCGGGTTCGCTTCTAGTTTGATTATATATTTTTAACAATTCAAGACGTGCAACAAAGGTAACTAAGCAAAGACACATTCAACAATCAATTTACATTATATTGTCTCAAGAGGACTTTAAAAATATTGTTATTTACGAGGCTTCCGAGATTATACAGGCTGACCCATATCAAGAAAAAACCATTGTTAAACAAGCGACAAATATGGCGACAATTACCTGGGTAATCATTGCCATCTGGGGTCATAAAGGCGAAATAGGCATTACCTCTCAGATTTTTACATGTAATAAATGCACGAAGCCTTTATTAAGGCCATTAAAATCTTGCTTCAACGAGAATTAAACATGTTTATTTCGTTGATATAAGATAATTTTTAGAATTCAAGTTAATATGTTTCTGATTTCTTTAGAAGATGGCGGCTATTTCGGTTTTATATCAACAGATGGTAATGGTTACCCGGGTAATTCTTTTCGCCATCTTTATTGTCGCCACTTTTTTCATCATATGGGTCAGCCTGTATAATCTCGGAAGCCTCGGTTATTTATAACATTTTTATTACTTTTGGGAATTTTTCTAATTTGATATTTCATCTGTGGAGAATCCTGATATTAAGAAATACCTCCTACCCAACATAAAAAATGTTCGTAATTATTCATGTGCTATGATACCTTTTGGAAGTGATGATCAAGTGACTTCCTGTGTTTCTGATTTTCTTTTTCCTAGTTCAGTTTTTAAGTTGTTTTGCATCGCTTTCCACTTAGCCTTCTGAAGACGAGTCTGGTATCGAAAACATTAAAGTAATTGTGGAGCCTTATGTAATATAAATTGGGCTTTTGTTGAGATGAAATTTCAAGATATCCAAAATTTTCAGTTTGCGATCCAGAACAATTACAGACTTATCATCAAAATTTTCAACATGTTTTTCGGCGTCTGTGGATATCATCACAATTAATGAACTTTCATCTATACAGAGTCTTGTGATTTTGGTATTCTGGCATCCTAAGACTTTGTACATGTGATAAAAAATTTTATTATTGCCCTCCAAGGATTTTAAACTAAATTTATTTTATTGAATTTTGTAAAAAAACAAAAATTTAATTTTAAGGTGGCTCAGTTACATTTTCTCTTCTAATCTAAATACACAAAACAAAGTCGGGTAGTTACATCATTTATAACTCAAGAACGACTGATCCGATTTTAATGATCTCTGATTTGTTGGATTCGTCTCCGCCCCGAATAGCAGAATAACTATTAAAATATCGGAAAAATTCACGGAAAAGGGAGGAAAGGGAGGTTGAAAGTTTGTTAACACATTAACTGGTGTTGCACTATATACTGTCCGCACGCCACGAGAAGACCGCTGATGTTTGTTGGTGTCGCTGCAGTTGCGGATGAATCTATTCAGTAGAAGGATCAAACAGCCAAATTTGAGTCGATCCATGTTTCATCGATGTAAACAATAGGACGATTCTTTTCTCTTATTTCTTTTTTTTTCTTTGTCACGCACGCTCATAGCTTACTTGTAATTATTAATGTGACGTGAGCTGTCAATTGCGGAAGATGGTGGAACAGCGAAGACATTCCTCATGTCATTGATTTTGTCCACTGTTCGTGCGGTAGCAGTTGCTTCTTCTGGAATAGCGGCAACATTGTTAGAAGGATGCCGTACGGCTCATTCAGCGTTAAAATTGCCGTTAAACCTTCAAACTACTGAGCAACCGACATGTAACATTGCGAAACACTCCGCAATGGCCAAACTTTTAGTAGCACCTAAACTCGTCATCTGGGACGAATGCACAATGGCACACTAATGCGCATTGGAAGCTTTTGACCGAACATTGAAAGATCAGCGCAATGACTCAAAATGTTTTGGAGGCGCAATGATATAAACACTATCGATTTCCGCCAAACACTGCCAGTTATTCCAAGATCGACTGCTGCCGATGAAATAAACGTTTGCCTCAAATCATCAAATCTGTGACGCTATGTGAAGAAACTTCAGCTGGCAGCAAACATGAGAGTTGCATTGCTGAACGATCCATCTGCTGAAGATTTCTCCAAGCAATTGCTGACTATCGGTAATGGCCGTGTTCCTGTCGACGAATCGAGCGGATTGATTTCATTTCCTCCGAACTTTTGCAATCGAGCTCATCAACAAAATATTCCCGAACATCATTGCTAACCATAAAAATAACAAATGTTGAGTGAGCGAGCAATTTTGGCGGGCTAAGAACAAAGATGTGGATGACTTAAACTTCGTAATTCAGAATCAAATCGTTGGTACTCTGCATTCATTCAAATCTATTGACGAACGAAGACGAAGCCACCAACTATCCAACTGAATTTTTAAACTCCTTGGATGTGCCTGGCTTACCACCGCACAATTTACAATTGAAGGTTGACTCGGTAATCATCATGCTTAGAAATCTAAACCAACCAAAACTATGCAATGGAACGCGTTTGGTTATAAGAAAACTGATGATCAATGTGATTCACGCGACGATACTCAAATGAAAATTCAAAGGTGTGGGAATTCTCATTCCGAAGATTCCGATGATCCCAACCGATATGCCCTTTGAGTTTAAACGAATTCAATTTCCGATTCGTCTTACATTCACCATGACGAATAACAAATCACAAGGCCAATCCTTGAGTGTTTGTGGTCTGAAATCTAGAAAATGCATGTTTTTCTCATGGTCAATTGTACGTGATATGTTCACGTGTCGGCAAACCATCCGCTTTATTTGTTCTTGCGCCTGATAACAAAACGAAAAATGTCGTATATCACAAGGTGCTTCACCAAAGAGAATCAGCCCGAGTGCAACCCATGCAGCAAAAACATAGCTTCAATAAAGCAAATGTCTTGCTGACACGGTATTGAAATAATTGATTTTTGTACTTTTATTGAATTTTCATTTTCTTTATATATATTATCCTAATAAACTATTGAACTTAATAATTTTTTTGCATTCATTTTATTACATTAATAAAATCATAAATTAAGTTTAGCTAAAAGTTAACACGACATTCATTGGCTGTAAGGCGGTACGAAATTGGTAAATAAGTAGGGGGTGAGGTGTTATATTAATTTTATTTTTTTATGTTTTATTTTTATTATACTGTCGGGAATTTTTCAAATTTGATATTTCATTTGTGGAGAATCCTGATATTAAGAAAAATATTATCTTTAACATAAAAAACCCGCAACAAAGTATCTTTAACCATTCCAGAGATAGAGCACTTTAAAATTTTTTTCGAAAAACGCAAGTGCGATATGGCACACGTGACACCATCTTTGGCAGCCTTTATCTCGGGCCAGAAATTTTTTTGGGCAAAACCAAAAAATACTGGAATCTTACTTTCTCCTGAATCTCTATATATAGGGTGATTATAAATGATTCGTCGGGTTTTGAAGTCTTTTAGCTTCCAAGCTATTGATAGCACAAACGGCGCGCACATTGAATATTTGTAGTTATGACTAAAATGTGGACAGTTTCTGGATCTTTTCATGTAACACTCATTATTTTGTGTGTATTACTTTGTGCAATACAGTTTTTTAAAACCCGATGAATCATTTATAATCACTCTGTATAATAAAAATTGTAGCGAGGCGAAAACTGTAAATTACTTTTTTTGATAAAAAATGATTGCTACGTGTATTTTAAATGATACTGAAACTCAAACAACAGTTTTTAGAATTTTTATGTGGTTATAAACGATACAGAAGCCCAAACAACAGTTTTAGGATTTTTTTCTTTTTGTCTGTATCTCTGTTTATCTGTTAGAGGTTGGCGCCAAAACTACTGACGGGATTTAGTTGAAATTTGGTATGAAGGTTACATAGTAATTCAGTCAACATTTAATGAGTTTTTTTCTACGGAAAAGAGTCTCATTCCCTCGGGGAAAAAACAGCTTCCAGCAAAAATATAATGTCAACAGATGTCGCCACGATTTTTTAAAGCGCGCTTTGGTTTTGTTCCTTACGAATCTATATATAAAGAGGATAATTGCCAAGAGATATCCACGAGATGCATATGGCGACAATTCGGTAAGGATTTGGTAGTTTGTAGTGTCAAAATTTATTTTTCAGTTGTTATTTAATTGCAAGACATTAAATTGATCAACGAGGCCCGATGACGAACGTAGTTGTTCGAATGTAAAGTTTTGCCAATTTCATGTCTCTTTTAACACCTAGACGTAGCTATTATAATTTTGTTTCAAATTTTTTAATATACTTGGAACTTGCAAGCAAGAGAACAATGTCAAGATAAAAAGAATGTAAAAGTGAAACTAGATTGATTCCTAAAACTAATCTTCGATAATTGAAATTTTTTTTTCCATCTTTTGGAATAGGTATCAATTTTTTTGTATTTTATTTGTGTATATATATAAGGTGTTTAGACTGGTAAGTCTTTCCTTACAGGCACACTACACTCCCAGACATAAATATGGAGATTTTTGAAAAATATGAAAGGTTCATCTGAAAAAACTGCTTTAAAAAAAAGGACTTGTTCATGAATTATGCGATGATTTTTCGAGCGTTACTTAGTTTCTTTTCTACACACAATACATTTTATGTATTCAAACAATTTCTTTCAACAAAACATACAGAAAAACAAGCAGTATTGAAGCCAAAAGTTTGTAGATTTTTCTATGTTGGGACATAAGTTTGGAGATTCTTTAGTATTTGGTCCAGTCACCTTTAGCATTAATAACTGCTTGCCCACATTGTGTCCTAAACTCTATGAGACACTGACATTCATCTCTCGATATTTCACACAAGACATGGGACACAGTTTTGAATAAATCTTGTTTGTTAGAATTTTACATATGTCAACGTTTCGCTTCA
The DNA here is from genome assembly GCA_023313115.1 of Rhysida immarginata. NCBI lineage: Eukaryota > Metazoa > Arthropoda > Chilopoda > Scolopendromorpha > Scolopendridae > Rhysida > Rhysida immarginata. The sequence goes on from JAHWFO010020355.1 coordinate 1,073,813, forward strand.
TTTTACCCCAAATTGTCTCTATAGGATTAAGATCAGGACTAGTTACTGCCATTTTAGAAGGTGAATATTTTGTTCTTCCCACCAGTTCAGTGTCGCGTTTGCTCTGTGACAAGTATACTGTAAAGTTACCATCAGGAAAGTAAACAGCAGCACCTGGTATCAGATGATCAGCCATTATTTCCGTGTAATAGGAAATGCTGACATTTCCTTTGACAAAAGCTAAACTTCCGGTCCCTTATGCATTTATTGTTCCATAAGCTATGATGCTTGGTAGAAATTTGATTCTATTTGGTACACATCTAAAGTCCAGCTTTTCTTGTTTCTTGCGCACAATTTTTTGTTTATCATCATTCAGTAACTAAATCTAGATTCATCACTGAATATGACTTTCTGCTATTGTTCTATAGTTCATGTTGAGTGTTCACGTGCGCACTCAAATCCTTTTCCTTCATTCGTTTAGTTAGGAGAGGCTTTTTTGCTGCAGAAGGAAAAAGAGTAACCTCTCTCTTTTAAATGCCGCGTTGTTGTTTTTGACGAAACTTCTTTCTTACTGATTGGATTCCATTTGGCAGTAATTTCTCTTGCCGTTTGAAAGCGTGATATTCTCTGACAATACCTCTTAGATGTCTATCTTCGGCTTTACTTGTGATGCTTTTTCTGCCTCACCTTTGCTTCACAGTGCAACTTCCAATTTTCTTATATTTTACAATAATCTTGCTTACAGATTTTGTAGATAAGTTGAGATCTTTTACTATTTTAATTTGTTTTTCTTTTTCTTGCCACTTCTTAATAATTAAGTCATGAATAGATTGAGGGATCTGTTTTGTAGGAGGCTTATTGAAAATTTAAGAAAATAAATTCAGCACATCCCTAAATTGTAATGAATCAACCCATCTTAGATTAATTTACATAATCATGACGTCTGTAGTTAAATTTCTTCAACTAGAAACTTCAAATGTTAACGTTTTTAACAAAATCTCCAAACTTATGTCTCAGTATAATTAAATCTCCAAAGTTTTGACTTCAATGCAATTGTTGTTTTTCTCGTTTTTTGTTCAACAAAATTAGTTATTACTCAAAAAATTTTTATGTGTAGTTAATAAGATGGTGTATATTAAGTGTACATCGCTGTGTAATGCATAGTACAATTCTATTTCATTTTAATAGCACTTATCTAGATGAATCTTTTAAATTTTCAAAAATCTCCATATTTTCGTCTGGGAATGTATATGTAGAGTTCTTCGTGAGCGGAGCATATTTTCGAGCTCTTCAAGTACAAGAAAGTTTGTATACAGGTTGAGGCATTTATCTTGAGACAACATAATATCTCGGAAACTAAGCATTGTACGAAAAAATGTCCAAAAATCTAAAGTTGATTACTTCGCGGGGGAAATTCATTAGTTAAAAAGTTACCCCCCCCCCCCTTCTGAGGGGGACTGGGGGGAGGGGGTTACCTTTCATTCTTAAATAGGAATCCCTATTTTCAATGGTATATTCAGATTGCACACAATATTCGAGAAATGTTTTAGTGTTGTTTTTTTTCAATTGTTCCAACCTTTTAGGAGATAGACGCCCTGAAAGTGTATAACTTTTAAAGATTTGAAAGTGTGTAACTTTTCAACTTTTTTAGTGCACAAGTAAACTATGGAGACAGTATCTATGCGTGTGTATTGAAAAACATTGAATTTTTGCAATTCTGACCTCGGATTCTTAAAGACCATTAAAAAGTAGAATAGGAATGTCTGTAAAACCCACTCTCTATCTCTTTGTCTTCATCGATAAAATTGGGTTCAAAACTTTAACAGTTCCACGCTTTCAGGGCCTCTATCTCCTAAACGGTTGGCTCAATTGAAAAAACACCAAGAATAAAACATTTCTCGAATATTATCTACAATCTGAATATACCAAATTTAAGATTTCAAAAGTTACCCCACCCCCCAGCCTCCCTCACAAGGGGGGGGGGGGAGTAACTTTTTAACTAATGAATTTCAACCCCGCGAAATAATTTACTTTTGATTTTGGACATGTTTTCGTACAATGCTTAGTTTCCGATATATTCAGTTGTCTCAAGATAAATGCCTCACCCTGTATATTAATGGATAACTATATGTCACTTGTTCTCGCATCACCAGCCTTGACTATTTATTTTGGCTCCCGACTTTTCATGATTTTTCGGCTTCACATTAATTCTACTCAACCATAAAATATCAAAGTCGTAGTTTAATTTTTCCTTCCTGATCTCGATTTATTTGGGGCTATGTCGTAATATAAATGGGAAATGACTAATCAGGAAATCTCGGGAAATAGGAAATCTATACTTGCAGGCGACTTTATCTATTCCGACTTTAAGGCGGACGAAGTCGCGGGCAACAGTTAGTTTTAACATACAGGGTGATTATAATTAAAGTTACTATTTCAAAAATCGATAATTTGAAAACTACTAGTCAGAATGACCTGATATTTTAGCAGAACAATCGTGAGGCAATGGAATTTTGTTTGGCGAAGGAAAAAAATAGTTCCAAAATCTGCCGATAGATGGCGTTGGCAGGGTTCACATTGTCTGGAGATATACAAATTACTAATACGTGACATGCGCACCGCAGACATAGCTGCCATAAAAATGCAGAGCACCAGCTCTTTGCTTGAATGCTTCATCAGGACTCTAACTATGCAGGATCGCGCTCTGCTCTTGAAGCTTTTTTATAAGAATGATGAGTGTGCACTAACAGCTATTAGGAAGTTTCGGACATTAAAATCCATAAAATCGAGTCCAATAACCACAAACGGTTTGCGAAAAATGATTCCTAAATTCGAAGAGACCGGTTTATTTAACGTGAAACAGGGTAGAGGAAGGAAACCAGTTTCAGCTGCAGCAGTGGAAGATGTGGCTACAGCATTACAAGAACAGACGAACAGTGATGCTGGAATCAGCAGTACATGGAGAATTGGCCAAATGCTGGATATGCCGAGCAGCACGGTGCTTAAAGTCCTACGGAACATCTTGCGCTGTTACCCGTACAAGATAACTCATGTGCAGCAGTTGCTACCTGCTGATCTGGAAACACGTGAATCTTTTGCACTACGATTTCTTGCTCGGATGGAAGTGGACAACGAATGGCCATGGAATATTCTGTGGTCTGACGAAGCCTACTTCCATTTGCAAGGTTCTGTAAATACGCAAAATAGCAGGATATGGGCGACCGAGAATCCGTTCCAGCTATAGCCATCACCTCTTCACTCTGATATGGTGCAGAATAACGGCACAGTTTATCGTCGGTCCGTTTTTCTGCGAGGAGATCACACCTGCGGGTCCCATTACCTGCACCATTACTGGCAAGCGGTATGAAGCACTTTTGCGTAATCATGTCCTTCCGGCACTTCAGCAGCGTCAGTGTGTGGATCGCACAATATTCATGCAAGATGGCGCTCCCCCGCACATTGCTACTCCTGTGAAGCAGCTGCTGAGTGCTCATTTCGGAGATGCTAGGATCATAAGCCACCATTTTCCAACACCATGGCCGCCACGTTCCACCAACTTAAACCCATGTGATTTCTGACTTTGGGGGTACCTGAAGAATGTTGTTTACAGCGGGGGATTGAGAATCTGGCTGACTTGAAGGGAAGCATCACACACCACATCCATTGCTACAATACAGATACCCTCGGATCTGTTGTGGAGCATGCCATTTTGCGCTTCAAATTAGTAGCGGAACAAGGCGGAGGGCATATCGAATAACTTCTGTCTTAATCATCAGTAAGATGTTTGTTCCATGAAGCTGTCTTTTTGGCATTATCATTGTTGTCGCTGTAAACACGTATTCCTGTCTTTTCGCTAAGAAATTTTACGTAAACCCCTGAACTCTATTAACAATAGTTTCCTTTTGGCTAACAACATTCCTGTGTTTCACGAATCCATTTTTTGTTTTTCCACTTACATTACCGTGCCAGCGCCATTTATCGGCAGATTTTGGAACTATTTTTTTTCCTTCGCCAAACAAAATTCCATTGCTTCACGATTGTTCTGCAAAAATATCAGGTCATTCTGACAAGTAGTTTTCAAATTATCGAATTTTGAAATCGTAACTTTAATTATAATCACCCTGTATATCCAATTCAAAAACATCTGAGACTATCAAGGCCATATTTTTTTGCCTGCATGAATTGACATGGATCCTACCAAACATAAATACAAATAAGCTGAAAAAGTAACTAATATTTTTGTTTCAATAAATTTTAGGTTTACAAAGATCGAATGAAAATTCCTGCCACATATTAAAAAATCTGTTGTGGGCACCACGGGACTTCCTTGTACGAAACTTTATTGAATGCTATTTTTTGGGAAAGATTTCTTATTGTTCTTGTGACAGGAACTTCCGTCTCTCTCTTTGTTGTCTTAAAATTCCAAATGTTGAAACAAATTTTATCACCCGTTTTTGAACTGAAAATGAAGTTCTTCAAATTTAGTACTTCAAATAGAGTTCTTTTGAACTCTGTCGTCAAGCATTCAAACTCTGACGTCAAAAATTGCTCCACGCAATCAACACTCCATTGACAAGAAAGGAAGTCAGTTGGGGAAACCACAAAATCACATGTTTGGTCCAGCCGATTGCAATCAAAATGCGAGATGCACAGCTACATCTTACAACATTCCTAAAAACAAAATTTCAACACTCTACGCCAAACCGTTTTTGAGAAATGCGAGATACACACACACACACACACACACACACACAAAGACAGACACACACACTCAAACACATACGTACTGTAAGGTTCGTTTGATGTTTGCTCCCATCCCTCCTCATTTATTATTTCGATACAGATTTTTGCCCACCGCCCAGAGTGAATCATTACAAGATTTCCTGACGACATCACTCGTAGATTGTCCCTTCAAGAATTGAAAATCTTCACCTTTCAAGAAAACAATGACAAGAGCAAGAAAGTATGAGACAACAAACGTTGCAATACAAGAGTTTTCTACGGTTACTCATAACGACAAGATAGAATATATCGAGAAGAAAATAACGGAGGCGGCCATAACGAATAATGTAGGCAACAGAGACGGGCGAGTAAGGACAATCGTCCGCTATCGTTGTACCGATGGATCGAACGTGGTAGACGGCTGAAGGGATGAGTCAATTAAATGACGCCATGCCTCTCATATAAGGCAAACATGGCAAAACATTAAACACATTTGATAAAAGAAACGGTAAACGTGATTCGATGCACCAAAGGGAATCTAGGAAATTCTGCGAAAGGGAAGTAATAGTCTTTGACGTGCGAAGACTACGTTCTACACAATAGCCGCCAAATAGGCCGACGTTGCCGTAAATGAAGACATTAGGATAGGGTCACATAACGACGCCAGTGATGTCACTTCCGGTAAATAGCATGGTGCCACTCTTGGCGACGTCGTTACGTCGGCGTATTTACGTGGCGTTTTACGCTAGTGTGACCCTAGCCTTACTGTAAAGAAATAAAACACGAATTTTTCGGAACTAGGCGACGTATTTGCGCCACTAATGTTAATAAATTTTATTTTTATCTTTCCAAAACTATTGAAAAATGAGTATAGGTGTCAGTAGAGGCCATATTCCACATTCAAAACAGCTCGTGAAAACGCTGATGAGCAGAAGCACGCTAAACGCTGATTCTTACTGAAGTGAAAGAATCGCCTCACCTGTAAAGAAATGAACGTTAACATTAGTTCCTTCAATTAAAGTTTTCTATTTCCTCGAAAAAGAGTAAAAAGGGTTTCATAGAATACCTATTAGTCAAAGGAATGTCAAACGAGAACTTGTATGAAGAAACTTATTGACTTTGAATTTAAGCGCCAAAAGATAAGGGATACACGAAATAAAGACAATAACTTATCTAAATTTTGATACCGGCTGGAAAAATAATGGGAAAATAAAGAATGAGCATTAATATTCTCTGAATAAACGTGTATAGATGAGAAATCTTTCAGAAAATTGTTGATAAGAAAAAAAACACAAAACAACAACATAGCTCAGAAACTTACCAAGAACCCTAGTCTGTGTTTGAGCAACCCTAAAAGAAGAGAAACTTTAATGAATAATGGAACTTGAACTTGAATTGCTAGAACTAAAGAGTAATACTTACCTGATTCTTTGTTCCTTGATTTTCTCACCTCCTTATTGACAAGGATAAATTTTAATTATTGCGTTGTTTAACTTTCCAGTTTGAGTGTTATTTAAATATGAACTGATTTATTAATTTTTTTTATCTGAACGCCCGGTGGCGATAATGAAAATGTAAGAAAAGAAAACAAAAGGGGAAATTTACTCCAGTCGAATATACCCGATGGTGATCCGCTTCTCCTAAACCAGTCCTATGACTGCGGGTAATTGAATATTCGTGTCTGTTATCGAGACCGTTGACTGACCGCATTAAATATTAAATCGGTATTCCCTCTCCTGCGTGAAGAGACAAGGGATTGAAAGTTGACGAGGTTTCGAACGATTGAGGGCACGGGCAATATTGAACAGACTTACTTATAAAAGGACTTGGTGTCGAGGATCTTTCCGTCCAGGAACCCCCAGTAAACTGTACTTGACGTAGGAAAGAATAAAATACGTTGGGCGTGCCTGTACTTCTGTATAACCTAGAGTTTCTCAGAAATAAAGCCCCGTTTATTTTGGCGTCAGAGTTCAAGTAGTCTGCGTGCTTTCTTGTTTTATTTCTTTTTGTTTTCTCGGATATAGGTAAGAAAATTGAGTCTACGGACCTGTAACATCCGGAGCTAGAATTCGGGTGATATACTATATGAATTGAATAAATTGTTAAACATAATAACCTGATACTCTGTGTTTCTACATTCCTAATATCATTGTTTTGCTCTTTTTTCCCAGCTGCATTTTTCTCCAAAAACCTCTGTACCGGCGCAATCCTGAAGATATTGGACCTTTTGGATTTGGCTTCTCTAACGACCATTATGGTACGTACGTACGTACAGACGTCACGACGAACCATGTCAAAATGGATTTAGTGATGATCAAAATGTTTATTTCCGTTGAAAACTGAAAACTGAAATTTTTCATAATTACAATACTGCTTTACTTCGTACAAGGAAGTAAAAACCTGTCTATAACGACCATTTATGCAACAAATCAGGTCCTAACCTAAGTGCCGATGAGATCACTACACTTTTCTCTGTATTCAACCAATCAGGTGATAAACTAACTGCCAATTATATCATTACACTATTCTCTATACTCAACCAATCAGAGTTAACATACAGAATCGGTAGAAGGGTGGATCATAATACTGTTCCTATTGATTAAACAGGTGGTGGCCTTACAGTAAAACAGAGGGACATCAGGAGTTTCGCCATTTATTCCCGGCTTTGTCAAGGATATATACAGCAAGAGGCATGCAAGCCTTTATTTACAGAACAGTGGTAAAAATTATGCAAATATATGGACCAATAGGATGCAAAGGAATTAAAAAGGATATAATGGCCAACAGAATAAGAAGAATACGTACAGATTTTTGAAATATAATAGCCAATGGAACGCTAATTTTTGAATTATACAAAAGGAAAATATACAATGGATTGTGCGCGTTTATGCGGACCGAAAGGGGAACTTATCCGGTTGTCTGAGGACAAGAGGAGTTACAGAAAATAAATTAAACAGGCAAGAAATAACAAAATGCAAAAAAAAAACTTAAACAAAAAAAAGGAAACGAGAGAAATCATGATAGATCAGATAAAGAGTTAAGTAGTCCGTACACGTTAAAGTCTGTTTGATAATTGAGAAGCAAGTGGGGGGAGGACTTCTTGACCTTGAATATTTCGATAGCTTCGAGGGTAGCAGTTTTTTCTGGTTTATTACAGATATGCAAGACAGACATAACTTCTTCTTGTGTCTTTAAAGCGTGTCCGGAATCTTCGAGGTGGTTTGCATAGTGGGAAATACGATCACGTTTTCTATACGAGTCAATGTGTTCCTTGAATCGCACTGCAAAATAATCCCACATAGAACCTGTCGCAAAGCGCACAATTCAGGCGGTAGACTCCGGATTGGGAATATTTGTCGGTGGTGACGGCGGAGGGTGGATTCAGGAAGCGGGCTGATGGGGTGGGAGTACGAAAAGATATTCGAAGGCCGAGGAACGACAGGAAGTTAGAGAGCTGGGAGAAATTAGCGCCCAGATATAATAAGGACGCCCATTTCTTGGGAAGGCATGAAGCAGGAGGGGAGGGGGAGAAGAGGGCCCGTCTGCGGTGGTGAAGAATACGGAGAGCATAGAGGTCGAATATCCATTGGCATGGGCGAGGATGGATGGTTTGCATAGGGGGCTGAGGGGGAGATTCAGGGCATGGTCAATTAGGAATCTTAATGAGGCTTGTTTGTGGTTGGGGGGGTGTGAGGCGGAATGGTGTATTAAGTTGGAGGATGTGGTCGGTTTAAGGAAGACGGAGAAGGAGAGGCGATTAGTGTGGGGGGTGTTGGAGATGAGGATATCAAGGAAAGGGATGGATCGGTTTGTTTCTAATTCAAAAGTAAATTGGAAGTGTGGGGAAAAGGAGTTAAAAGTGTTAAAAATATTAGTGGGGGTAGTGGATCGGGAGTCAAAGAGGATGAGGATGTCATCGACATATCGAAAATACGCGATGACAGAGGGATTATTAAGGAAGGGGGTAACGTATGTTAATTCCAGGTGCTGTAGGAATACTTCAGACAGAAAACTACTGAGTGGGAACCCCATTCCTAACTCTGTGGGTTGGAAATAGTAGGAGTTGTTAAAGAAGAAATAGTTCTGCGAAGAAATTACAGAGAGGATAGCAAGTAGGTCAATAGTATCGGGTTTAGGGAAAGTTGCAGCAAGTAACAGACACTCTAGGATAGAAAGGGTGGGGATGACAGGGATGTTAGTGTATAAGTTGGTGATGTCAAGGGATATAAGGGAAAGGTGGATAGAATAAAGGGACTCAGTAAGGGTTAGGGAATTGCGTACATTGTAAGTATTAGGGAGGATTTTCAGGTTAAATAGGAAGGTGGAGAGGGATTTGGCAACGAGGTGGGCAGGAGCAGGGGAATAGTTAACGACGGGGCATATAGGCATGTCAGGTTTATGGATCTTGACTAGGGCGTTAAGGTTAGGTGGGCGAGTATTAGGTAGGATGAGGCGACGGAGGTATCTGAAGCGTGGGGATTTGTTGACGACGGAAATAATAGATTTATGATACTTAGAGGTGGGTCGGAAGGGAGGGTGACAAAATTGTTGGTGGCGATGAGATCATTGACTTTATCTATATACGTAGAACAGTAAATGATGACCGCCACGTTACCTTTATCGGCCTTGAAGACGAGGGCATCGGAATGTTGTAACTTCGTTCTCAAGGTGGTAGAGGCAGCAGCATCGGTGAGTAGTTCACAAGGTGGTCTAGAGGTGGACCTTCTTTGAAAGATTTATGTATGAGATGTCCGGTGATGGGTCGCGCTGGAGGACGATCGGTTAGGTGGAGTAGGTCTTGGGGGAGTAGGTTGATGGCATGTTCAACATCTGTGATGACTTCGTGTAAATAGGACAGCGTCAATCTTATTTTCTTTTTTGTATAATATGGAAGACCGCTTGGGTTGGTTAGGCTTCTTGACTACCTCAGTGTATTTCATTTGGAGTTTATTCTGGTTAGATGAGCTCGTGAAAGCGCTGCTTTCGTCCCATCCTAACAAATGTACACTTCACTGTTCGATTGTCGATTGTCGTTCTCAATTTTGTAGCTCTTTATGCCCATTCTCTTTATAATGAAACGCGTTGGCTGTTAATAAATTTCTACTGTACTGCAATATCTGGTTCTTTTATTCTTCTAAGGAATTCATGCCAAATATCCTATCAAAAAATTGTGACTGTTTTACTTTGAATGCATGCTACATGAACTAGTGAATTCCACGATTCAGAGAGGCATGCTATGTTGAGGACCAATCAGAATTTTAGAAGCAAGGAAGAAAAGAAATTTGATTAGAAATATTTTTTGTTTATAAAAAATGAAACTACATGTATTATCATTACTTTTGCTAAATTAGTCTCAGTAAATGAAATGATTTTTTTCTTAGTGAAAGATTTTCAATAAAAAAGATAAGCTTAGTAAACAAATATTAAATTATATTAATCATTTTATGGGAATTTTGTTTCACAGTAATTAAATATAAAATATCATACAGTTTTAACAGAAAAAAAATTAAAAATTAAATATGATTTTTTTTTTCTCTTCAAATTTATTTGGTAAATCTTTTTCTTCCACAGATAAGTGAGAAAAATCAATTCAGTACAAAATAAAGCAAAACAGTAGTCGCTTACACATACTTTCACTTAAGGGAAAGTGACTTTGTCCTTGCTTTTGAAAAGCAAAGAAAATAGGTTTCCATTGTGAATGAAACCGGAAGTGAAAAGATCACTTTTGTTGCTTTTGTTACTTTTGCATCTAAAACTGCGTCAGCCATAAATAGAATGATGAACATATTGAAATCGCTTGAAAAATAGTGACTTATTGATTGTAAAAAATGCTTTTTATTATTCTCCATGGTTTTATTATTCCTTAATTTATAACCAAAAAATTTTACAACGTTAAATACGTTAGTAGAACAACTCGGTGTATGGGGAGAATGGAATGTGGAGTGGGTGTCCCATTGTTTTTACACCTGACCACACACACACACACACACACCAGTGTGCAAAAGATCAAAGGTGCTGCCACCACATTCCATTCTCACTGGCCCTACCCCTCACCATTCCATTCTCCCTGACATGCAACTGTTGTTGTTCACCTGTCTGTTGACGTCACAGCTATAAACTTTAAACAAACTTTAATTAACTTTAAGTAATGTTGGTTACGTAATTCTTGATTTTGTCCATGGTGCTCGTGCTGTTTGCTGTGGTGCTTCAGTAGGGGTCCTAGTTGTCAGAGCAATATGACCTTAAGTGATTTTGTCTCACAATTGACCACGCCTTGATTCACTTATAAACGCCATCAGGTAGGATGTGGTTGACATACTGGCAAATCGACTTGATTGCCTAATTACTAAGTAACAATTGTTTCTCGGGCAACCAAGTTTTTTCTCAGCCCTTTCACACTTTTGTCTAAATAAAATTACTTCTGTTTCAAGGTGAACTGTTTGTTTTTTATGTCTGTTAATTGGTGCATTGTTTCAATTAAGCAATTGACAATTGACATTGCAAACTTTTTATAAATATCGTTGTACACTGCAAAAGGTGTTTATTTAAGTACAGGTGTTGGATGAAACATTTTCCCACCCTAGAAACCCGGCTGGATATGGTGGTGTTCACCGATTAGCTTTACTAACAAATCATTCTGAAAAAGAGGCTGGTGAATGGTTAAGTGGTGTTCCAGCTTACACGCTAGATAAACCTGTTCGACATCATTATCCACGTAATCAAATAAGATTTTTTGCACCGTTTGACCAATTTCAAGTTGATCTGGTGGATCTTTCGAGTCTGACAAAACAGAACGATGGGTATAAATTTCTCCTTACCTGCATCGATGCAAATTTTCTCTCGATTTGCATGGGTTGTCCCACTAAAAACGAAGACAGGTCAAACACTTCACAAAGCCTTTCAAAAAATTTTCACTAATGGTCAGGTACCGCTAAAAGTGAACAGTGATAAAGGAAAGGAGTTTTTAAATAAACAAGTTCAAGACTATTTTAAAGCACTCACCATTAATTTCTTTGCAACCGAACCCAATGTGAAGGCTGCAACAGCTGAACGATTTAACAGTACCTTAAAAACCCGGATGTTTAAGTGTTTTATGTATGCCAACACACGTAGGTACGTCGAGGTCTTACCTGATCTTGTAATAAGCTACAACAATCGTGTTCACAGATCACTGGGTAATGCACCATCTGAAGTTAATGATCGGAATGCACCGGCACATTAACGGTAAGTTAAGCGTCGAAGTTCAGTTTTGCGAGCCTTTAGCAAATTCAGTGAATCTGATTGCTTATTGTCAATATCAGAATATCCTGGAAATCAATAAAAACAGAGCCGTGAGCTTCGATTTCACGAATTAAGATCGATGGATACGCAAGAGGTATGGAGTGCCCTCGAGAGAGATCCATTCATGTGTACTATGGCAAGAGGTGTTTTCCCGGCGGATTTGGTACTAAAGATCAAACCTGTTTACCCATCTTTACTCATTGCTAATACAGATGATTCCAGTAATCCAGGCTCACAGTGAGTGGCTTTTTTATACCGTCTAACAAACAAGCATACATCTTTGATTCTTTCGGAATGCTTCCTCAACCACAATGCCAACCGTTCATGTTTATGCAAGCGGAAAAATGGATATACAACACGAGAATAATGCAACATCAGATGTCTAACACCTGCGGTCATCACTGTCTACATTATCTGAAATTAGTAGCCAGGGGTTATTCTATGGCAGACATCTTGAACTACACTTATACAAATGAACTGTTTTTAAACGACTTACTGGTGAAATGTGAAATCATTCAAGAGGAATATAATATCAACTCTGTGTTTAATACCTGTCACAAGTTCAAATGGAACCAATGTTGCAAACCTTTAAATAACTCTGTTTAATTATTATTATTATTATTATCTTGTATGAATATTTTTAATTGTATCAGGTTGTTGCAAAAGTTTCTTCCGGTTCTAGTACCCATGCCCAAGAAGGGCTCATTTTCCGAGGGGGTGTTCATATGTTTTCAAACAAATTATTGCATTCGATTCCTGAATATCTTTGCTATATTACATCCAAGAATCAACTTTATACGTCTGTGAGTGCCATCAACAGTCTGAAATGGACCTTTCACGCGAGCATATTCGAGCAATAATCTTCTACAAGTATTCTAGAAAGATTAGTGCTGTGCTATGTCACCGAAACATTTGCCAACGTTAAGGTGATGGCACTGTTAGTTTATGTACAATAGAACAATGGTATCGGTGGTTCAGATGCGGAGATAGCACTCTTCAAGATGCACCTCCTGTGGTCGGCTAATCATGACTTCAGATGGTGATCTACGCCAAGCAATTGATGAAGATCACAATGTAAAAGCGAGGGAACTCGCAGAACAGTTCAAGGTTCACTTTTCAGCCATTGCCCGGCATCTGCATAAGCTGAATCTGTCATTCAATAAAATGAGGTTTTTGTGTTGGAATAAAAATCCGGAAACAACTTTTGCAACAACCTCATATATTATTATTATTACCAATTTATTGTTCGGTTATTGCGAATAATTTTATTTGCAATTATAAATAATAATTGAAATTGAATTGAAATTGAAATTGAAATTGAATGTTTAAATAAATTAATAAGTAAATATATTATTATTATTATTATTATTATTATTATTATTATTATATAAATATGGCGGACGAGGTTGAACGCAGCTAGTTTGCTGTTTCGGAATTGAAATGGATTCCTATTTTATTGCTATGATGATCTAATTGCTCTCATCTCCCCTTTTATGTGGAAGTATTTCTGGTCAGTTGTGTGCTATATTATATGTTTTTGTGACTTATTCTAAAATGCCGAAGGAAGATAAAAATTTTTTATGAATTTTCTATCCTCTATTCAACATCCTGTTTTTATGAATTTTCTATCCTCTATACTTTTGGACCTTAGTCTATCTTCCAAGTCAATAATTTTTATGGGCGATTTTAATTTAGAATTTTCTAAATCTTCCGTTAATTCTAATAATTTTCGGGACCTAATGTCCTGTGCTGGTCTGTCTCAAACCGTTTTTTCTTTTACACATTTTTCCATGGTTTATAATTCATATTCTTGTTTAGATCAATGTTTTGCGGCTCAATCTGATGACTGTTTTAGCGGTTCTTTGGATTTGGCCATTTCTGACCACTTCCCTATTTTCTTCTTTCAGACTTCTTTATCTTTGCCTGTACGCCAACCTTCACATTCTAGACATAGATTAGTTATTTCTCCTAGACTGGCCATTTTTCACTCTTATCTGGATTTAACGGATTGGCTTGACAATTTGGTCACTACTGAGGATGTTGATGTTCTAATGGAGAGGTTTTTATCCCATATCTTTTTTGGTTACGATCGTTATTTTCCTTTTACTTTACCTTCTCCTTGTAATATTAATCGTCCTTTCAAAAAGCCTTGGATGAATACATATATATTGAATTTAATTTCTCATAAGAATGCTTTGTATTCGAGATTCCGTCGTAACCCCTGTCAACGAACCAAAACCAAATTTCAATCCTCCTCCAATTTTGTCCGTAGCATTATTAAGTCCACTAAACACTCTTATTACGCCCAGTTCTTCCACAACGTCTCGAGTAATAAGGCTAAATGGCGTTCAATTAACAATCTGTTTAACGGCTCTTCCTCTGTTAAATCACCATTTGCGGATCTTCATAATCTCAATTCTTCTCTCCTGTCCAAGTGTTTAGAGACATTGTTACCGCCGTCTTCTGATAGTTTGGTCTTTTCTCAGTCCTATCCTTTTGAAGGTCATTCAACAATTAAAATCCTCGTATTCTCCTGATCCTCTTGGTCTACGTGCCGATATTATTATTTTCGTTTCATCTAGTTTAACCTTGCCCCTTACTCACATTTTTAATGTTTCTATTTCTCAAGGTGCCTTTCCTAAGTGTCTTCGTCAAGCTAAAATTATACCTATCTTTAAAAACGGCGATTCTAAAGATTTTGGTAATTATCGGCCCATTTCCATTGTACCTCTATTTTCTAAAATTTTTGAAAAGCTTTTTTATCTGCGTTTATCTCACTACGTATTTAGTAATAATCTGATTTCCTCAATGCAACACGGTTTCTTTCGAACTGATAGAATATGTCTCGTCTAACATGTCTAACAACAATCTTGTCGTTTCTTTATTTCTTGACTACTCCAAGGCCTTTGACTCTATTCCTATTCATCTCTTGATATACAAGCTTTCTCATTTTTATAACATTCGTGGTCTTCCGTTAAATTGGTTAACTGATTTTCTATCCGATCGTCTTTATACTTTATCTATATTTAACAAATCTTCTTTGCCTCTTATACGTAATCGTGGAGTTCCCCAGGTTTCCGTTTTATCACCACTTCTTTTCAATCTTTTTATTAACGATCTATCTTATGCCCTTTCTCCCTCTTTTGCGATATTTTATGCTGATGATGTTACTCTCTCTTTTGCTGATGTTTCTGTCTTGAATTTGCAAAATACTATTAACCATTCTCTCTATATTCTAAGTAAATGGAATTCCGCTAATCACTTGTTGTTAAATCTTAATAAAACCAAGTACATGGTCTTTCATCAACGTAACAAGCGCTATGTTCCAGTTGACTTGCCTATTTTTTATAATTCTAAGCCTCTCTATCCTACTAGCTCCTTTAAGTACTTGGGTATTCATTTATCCCCTGACTTGTCTTGGAATACGCATATTAATGAGCTAGTTAAGTCACTCTCTAGAAGATTGGGTTTAATCTCGCGTCTTCACTACCTTCCTCCCACGATTCTATTATTATTGTATCATGCGCTGATTCATTCAACGCTTTGTTATGGCATTCAATTTTGGGGTTCAACCTCTAATTTCAATCAATCTCGGCTTTACCGAATCCAAAAATGGTTTCTTAGAGTTTTATTAAAACTTCGTAAATCTACGCCTGTTTCGCACTATTTTTCTTCTCTTGGGGTCTTGACCGTTTATCAAATTTCTATTTTACAAGTAGTAACGTTTACTTATAAGGTAATTAATGGTCACCTAAAGCTCTCGACGCCTTTTTCGATCCGGTATCATTTTGATTTTCATTCCTATGCTACTCGGTCTGTGAACTCGATCCGCCTTCCATTGGTCCGTAGGAATTTTCATCGTCGTTGTATTTCTTATGCTGGCATCAGATGGTGGTCGTTTGTACCTGCCGCTCTTCGTGCTTGCCCGGCTCCCGCCTCTTTTAAAAGGAATGTTAAAGCATTCCAGTTTGATACTTGTTTTTCTACTAACCCCTGTTAATTTTTTTTCTTTTTATTATTATTATTATATTAATTTTACTTTTTTTTAATCCTAAATTTGATTTTTTGTTATTTATGGATTTTTGCTTTGTATTTTTTTTTGGCTTGTTTGTTATTTATCATTATTTTGGTTTTCTAATTTTTACTTATTTTATGTTGTTTCGTGTTTTTTGTACTTTACCTTCCGGAGACCTAACTCGTCGGCCTATGGCCATACTGGCTCCGGCTACGTAATTTGCGTAATTTTTTTCCCGAAATAAATAAATAAATAAATAAATTATTATTATTATTATTATTATTATTATTATTATTATTATTATCAATCAAGCCATATAACGTTGATTGATAATGCCAGTATTTTTAACTTATTAGCTAATTTCCAAAGTTTCATGTATACAACTTTGTTTAGAATCAATATTGGAAGCATTTGCGTCCCTGTCTTGCGATCTAATCTTGTTCTCCATCAGTCTAGGTCCAGTAGATACGCTAAGACGCTTTCTTCAATAAGAAAATGGAGAACCAAAATATCGAATAGTGATCCCTTTTTTAAACTTAAAGCTAATTTTAACTAATTATCATCTGGACAAAAGGAGGTCATTCTCTCTGCTTTCATTATTTAAATATTTAAATAACGTATCTGCTTTTCTAACTTACCTAGTTTTTCACTTTTTCTTTATCATTCGATTGTCTTATTATTACTTTGTTTATTATTGTTAGTCCTTGTTTTTAACATTGTTATTTGTTTTGTTTTAGTTTTTTCATTTCTTTATTACCTGTTTGTCATCGTCGTTTTTTCTTAAATAGTTTTGGTTTTAATCAATTTTATTTTTATTTTTGTGTATTTTATATTCATTTCATTAACCCCGTTTTTGGGCTCCGGCTTGTTGGGGGACAACATTTGGTGAGTCCCTCCGGCGTATCTGGTGGGATACTCCTGTTGTTGTCGCATTATTATTGTTAAATTATTTGTTTTATTCAATTTCTGCACATTCATTTGTTAAAATAAACTTTTCGAATTCAGATTGACTTTGTGTTTGTGGTTACTTTTAATCTGTAATAAATAAACAAATAAATATATAAATAAATAAATTACACAATCACTGGTTTTCATATATTTAATTACATTTTTATTAAAATTTTACAGACATTAAAATAAATTTTATCATTGCAATACAAATTAATTTTTTTATGTTAAATTGTTATTTATTGTAATGCAGCGTAGCGAGCTTTGATGTGTCAGGTGTGTCCACAGAGCGATACACAGGATTCATGATGAATTCTTCAGGGATCTTGATATGATGTATCACGGTGGTAAACAGAGCCCCTGGTAGAGGCTTCTTCAGGTTGGGGTTGGGTGATAATACGTCTTGTATTAAACTATTAATGTTCGATCCTCATATTGATTTCCCACCGAATGACACAGTTCCTTTTTTATTCCACGAGATAACATCAGACCTTTTCGTAGTGTTTCGATGAAGCGTGTACGTGGGGAGGTCTGCTCAACAGGCAAACTCACTACGTTTCCGGGTCATCCAACCACGTCGTAGGCCACGTCGGGTCCGCTAACCTTTGCGATATCAACATCACCGTAGGTTTTCTCTTTTAAGCCTGTAGATGTGCGAAAATAGGGTAAATAGACGAGTTGTTCTGGACATAGATAAGTAGGTGTCTCTTGAAGGGATTGCGGTGACGGTGTTTGGGGCACTAAAGACGGGCTTGAAGGTCTTTGAAGTTCGGTTTGCGTTGAAAGACCTATTTGTTTTGTGCGGGCTTTACGACGCTTTGCTCTTAGATATTTTTGAAGTGTATTTAAATAAAGGTTCATTTTCTGATGCACATTCAAATTTGATGCTATTAAAATCTCATTGATTTGAGAATCCAGTTGTTTATTACATTTTTTTTCAACATCATTGACCACACTCGGTTCAGACTTAGGATGGCTATGTTCAGAGGGTCGAGATAGCGTAGGGACGCTCTGATCTGTAGCGTGAAGGAACCTTTGATATTCGTGAGCATATTCGTACTTATGCATGTTCTTAACTAATTAATTTAATCAAAGTAGGTGCAGCTATTTTTCCTAGCAAAAGCGGCAGCAGGAATCCGTTTCCACGTTGATTCAGATAAGTTTTCTTGGCCTTTAATGAAATTTTATTATGGGCTAAGCCTTTTATTTTCCACAAATGCTGCTTAATGGGTGATGTCCAGGCGACTCTATCATGTAGAATGTTATTACAGATCTCACACAGAGCTTTAACTAGATTAAGATTTGCATGTTGTTTAATACTTTCCTATGCTGTGGAGTCGAGTGTTTCAAAGCTCCTAGAAAATGGTGATGTTTCGCAATCAGAGGAATCATTGTTGTATCACCTCCCTATTGAGTCAATTTAAAAATCACGATTGGCGTCTTTAAATCCGTGTTTTTTCCGCATACACCACGATAGGTCTTTTATGAGGAAAAATCTTACTACGCAATCTCAGAGCATCAGGGCAACTCTGAGTTAAATCAAGTAGTAAATAACTATGGGGCTCGTGAGTGGCATCTTTAAAGGCTTCGATGAGTAAACCTGTTTGTGATGCCAAGATGCGAATCTGACCTACCTTTCTAGGTGAACTGAAAGATGAACTGAGTAATTAAACTTATTGTAATTCTACGGTGAAATTATACGACGCAAAAACCGTCTATGGAGAAATTCCGCAATCATAAAAACTGTCGCAAAAATTCCACAGTCGCAAAAATTATCTACAGAGAATTTTTGTCGTTACAAAACCCTTCCACGTGGAAATTCCGGCTTTGGAAAAAACAACCTTACCTGTAATCCCTTTGTGATAAAACTGTTCATCAGATAATTTCCCAGAGTTGAATTACGTATGTTGTGGATTTTTGAAATAAAGTTCCTTCAAAAAGAGATTTGCGTCATTCAACATTCAACATAGGCTTTGTAAACTCTTGCGGAAATTTTCTATGTCTCAACCTTGTTTTCATCGTGGAAATAAATGCAATTGTTAAATTTATGCAATACTTTTCGGCCCTTGTTGCTGGTTGTTTGGGAAGTGGAAAGTCTATATGAGTAGCTCAAATGTTAAAGTATAGAGGTGAAGTGATGGACCCGCCACCTACGGAAATAATTTACTGCTATGCAGCTTTAATTGCACCAGTTGTTAAAAATCTGAACCCACCTAACATTACGTTTCATGCAAGAGTGCCAGATGAAAAGTTGATAAACGAACGTATACCTGAGCAGGCTTTACTGATTTTAGACAATTTATTATATGAAGTAAAAAATAACGAAATTGTTGAGAAAATCTACACGCAATACAGTTATCATCTCAATTTCTCTGTGTTGTTAATAGCTCAGAACCTCTTTGCTCATTAAAAAATCATCCATACAAGAAGTTTAAATAGTCAGTTCATCTTTCTGCTACAGTCACCTAGAGACAGATTCTCATCTTGGCATCGCAAAGAGGTTACTGTCGTTTACTCATTGAAGCCTTTAAAGATGCCACTCAGGAGCCCCATAGTTATTTACTACTTGATTTAACTCAGATTGCATAGTAAGATTTTTCCTCACAAAAGACCTATCGTGGTCTATGCGGAAAAAACACGGATTTAAAGACGCCGATCGTGATTTTTAAATTGACTCAATAGGGAGGTGATAAAACAATGATTCCTCTCATTGTGAAACATCACCATTTTCTAGGAGCTTTGAAACACTCGACTCCACAGCATAGGAAAGTATTAATGTAACATGCAACTCTTAATCAAGTTAAAGGTCTGTGTGAGATCTGTCATAACATTCTACATCATAGAATCACCTGGACACCACCCATTAAGCAGCATTTGCGGAAAATAAAAGATTTGGCCCATAAAAATATTTCATTAAGGGACAAGAAAACTTATCTGAATCAACGTGGAAACGGATTCCTGCTGTCGCTTTTGCTAGGAAGTGTAGCTGCACCTATTTTGAATAAATTAATTAGTTAAGAACATGCAAAAGTACGTTTTACTACCTGCTTACGAATGTCAAAGGTTCCTTCACGCTACAGATCAGAGCGTCCCTACGCTATCTCGACCCTCTAAACATAGCCATCCTAAGTCTGAACCGAGTGTAGTCAATGATGTTGAAAAAAAACGTAATAATCAAATCAATGAGATTTTAAAAGCATTAAATTTGAATGTGCATCAGTAAATTGACCTGTATTTATATACACTTCAAAAATATCTAAGAGCAAAGCGTCATAAAGCCCTCACGACACAAACAAGTCTTTCAACCCAAACCAAACCTCAACACCTTCAAGCTCGTCTTTAATGCCCCAAACACCATCACCGCAATCCCTTCAAGAGACACCTACTTATCTGTATCCACAACAACTCGTCTATTCACCCGATTTTCGCACGTCTACATGCTTAAAAGAAAAAACCTACAATGATGTCGATATCGCAATGTTTAGCGGACCCGACGAGGTCGTACACGCTTCATCGAGACACTACGAAAGAGGTCTGATGTTATCACGTGGAAAAAAAAAGAACTGTGTCAACCGATGGGAAATCAATACGAGGATCCAACATTAATAGTTCAATACAAGACGTATTATCACCCAACCCCAACCTCAAGAAGACTCTACCAGGACGAGCTCTGTTTACCAACGTGACACATCCTATCAATATTCCTGAAGAATTAATCATGAATCCTGTGTACCAGTCTGTGGACACACCTGACACGTCAAAGCTCGCTTGGTTGATTACAATAAATAACAATTTAACGTAAATAAATTAGTTTGTATTGCAATGATAAAATTTATTTTAATGTCTGTAAAATTTGAATAAAAATAGTAATTAAATGCATGAAAACAAGTGATTGTGTAATTTATTTATTTATTTATTTATTTATTTATTAGAGATTAAAAGTAACCACAAACAAACTGTAAAGATTCAGACCTTACACGGATTAATTATCATTACGAATAATTTATAATTCCTTTACACATATTTATTAATTTATTTATTTATTGAGCATTTGCGACAGTTTTGGAATATGTTTATCCGTTAATGTTTTCTACAGCAATCTTGTCTGTGGAAGGAGTTTGGAATTTTTCTGTTGATCATTTTCTGAAACAAGTAGGCTTTCTAAGTTTTAGAAAGTTAGAATTTCTAAAAGAAATCCCTTTTATTTCTCTTTGTTCGTTTGCTGAGAAATTTTATGGCCTCGAGGGGAGCGTGAACAATGTTCACTTCCTCTCGTTTGGGCAACTTTCAGCTGGTGTAACTGAAAGATGGGGAGCGCACTCCCCCTTCTGGTTGTCATATCACTGTCTTCGACATTGAACAGCTATTGAATTAGGTCAAGCCGATGGGTTGGGTGAATGGTTACGCTTAAAATAGAAGACTTTTTCCTCCCCCACACTCGACTATTTCGGAACTGGGTTGGATCTTTCTAGAATCTAGCAGGTGGCCGCTCGTCTGTTGTTGGGTACCTTGGACAGAGTTCCAGATGTACGGGCGGATAAATCCGGTTGACCCAAGCTTTGAAACATCTTGGATGTCCTGCGTGACGTCACCCGATCCTTCATTGGTCGAACGTTCGATTCCCGTTTTGGGCGAGGAAACTTGAATTTTCTCGATCAGAGAGAAGAATTTTGGTTCTTGCACCGCCAAGACAATCCAGCAGCCTCTTCTGATTCTTGCCCCTCGATGTGGGTTTGCCGATGAGTGTAAGCGTCTCTTGCTGGGACTTAGTTTCTCAGCTGGTAGCAAAACCCATTGCTTTCCAATGACCGCCCACGAGCGGCCTACACGAGGGGATCGCCCAAATTTCTTTATTTAACTGTTCTTTATGTTAATTTGGTGCAATCAGTTTTCCTTTTGTTTTGCTCGACTAACGAGGTTTTTGTAATGTTGATTTCTATCGTGGTGCCCCCACGTTAACAATGCTTTTGTCCCGTAAATTGACCAGTTAGTCTTTGTCCCACGACCTGAGATGACCCGCAGCCATAGTCCATGTTCCACCGACCGAAGTAGATGAGCGAAGACCAAACAGATGTCCTGCCACGCCTGTTATGCAGCCACCATGATGCTGATGATGCTGTTCCCTTTTGAGCCGTCAGTTCTAGACCTTAATTTTCAGTCCCAGGCCATTTTAAAGTGTTTTTCTTTGCCATTACATTTTATGGGGTTTGATTGCCGTTATTATATTCTACTTGATTCAATTGCTTATTTAACTGGGTTTTCATTTGTTAAAGCTATGCTTAATTTTAAAGATTGTTTTATCTTTTGATGCGTCATTTCATGAGTTACTTTTACAATGATTATTTTCTGCATTTCACTTGATGCCATTTTATTGAGATTCTTTTACCATGACTAGACCAATTATTTTAATTAATATTCATTATTCCGTCCCTGGTAGAGAGGTCGAAGGTTATTTAAATATCATAAATTTTAATTGTTTCTTATATGAATAAAGCTATTTATCATTTCGTTACACCAAAGAACTTGAGTCTATCTTTCTTTATTTGATCCTCTTCCTGGCCGTGCCTGTTTTGCGGATGAATCTTAATGTGGGGTTCATATTAAATCTTAACCACTCAATTCGGCCACAGACATTCAAAATTCTGCTATTACAGCAGTGGCGCTACTACTGCAAACTTTTGAATCTCACATTGGAGGCTCAATCGCTCCTGCTTACGATTGATGTCTTCACCTTTAAGAGGCTGACCATATACACTGACGCAAATCAACAGGTGTAAGCATTTAAGCTTTCCTTACAGTGGCGTTGATTCGATTCGTCAGGATTTTCGAATCCGTACTAAGGGGAGCGCCGTACGACGTATGAGACAGCCATTCCTTACAAAACACAAATTCAACCTGAGTTTAATATGACCTTTTGACAGATATTAAATTCAGAGTTGATAGTATATTCGTCTTGAAAGATTTCACATTGCACGAGTAAGTCGTTTAAGAACAGTTCATTTGTATAAGTGTAGTTCAAGATGTCTGCCATAGAATAACCCCTGGCTACTAATTTCAGGTAATGTAGACACTGATGACCGCAGGTGTCAGACATCTGATGTTCTACTATTCTCATGTTGTAGATCCATTTTTCCGCGTGCATAAACATGAACGGTTGGAATTGTGGTTGAGGAAACATTCCGAAAGAATCAAAGATGTATGCTTGTTTGTTGGACGGTATAAAAAAGCCCCCAGTGTGAATCATCCGTATTAGCAATGAGTAAAGATGGGTGAACAAGTTTGAGCTGTAGTACCAAATCCGCCGGGAAAATACCTCTTGCCATAGTACACATGAATGGATCTCTCTCGAGGGCACTCCATAGCTCTTGCGTATCCATCGATCTTAATTCGTGAAATCTAAGCTCACGGCTCTGTCTTTGTTGATTTCCAGGAGATTCTGATATTGACAATAAGCAATCAGATTCACTGAATAAGCTAAAGGTTCGGAAAACTGAACTTCGGCGCTTAAAATATTGTTATGTATAAAGTTATATATATCTCTATAATAATTCCTGTCCCCCGAAAGATCAAAGGCCAGAAATGTGTAATCGAACTGGCTGATGTCTACATCTCTGTGTTCTTTCCAAATCCTAAGTGCCTTCCTGGAATGAACAAACTATCTCAGGTATGCCCCAGAGGGAAAATTCGGCGTCAGAGAGTTTAGAGGAATTGCATGAGTATCCAATGAGAGGGAGAAGAAAGATAGATTGAAATGTTGAAAGTTGAATGGGTTCGAAGTAAAAGAACCATTCTGGGCTTCACTCGTTGTAAATGTAAAATTCAACCGGGAAGGAATCTGACCAGTACTTAATTTCTGTATGACGTGATTTCTAGTTCTAGTAGCAATATTCACTGACCTCATTTCAACTCGGCCAATGGGGTAAAACGCGTTAGTGCCTTGCAGAGTCATTGCGTGTGCTAATAGTGTAGCTGTGTTAACTTTAACTCTCTTAACATTCAGCGTTGCTTTTCAGATTGTAATCTGGTAATTTGGGTTAGCTACATCAGACATCAGAGCAAAGGAGGGTTTGCTTCTGTAAAGTCTCAAACGAAAATCCATAGAGTTTAGCAGCAATCAACACTGACGAAAGATGTCTAAATGGAGGGGACCTTCCATGTAGTAAACGTCGTTTCGTGCGAGTATACTATGTAACTTAAACCTGTTGTTTATATCGTCGGCACTGTCCATTTTACTGCTCTTGTCTTTACAATACCCAGTTGTTGTGAGCTGACTTTGTTTAGAAGTCTGACCATAGTTCAAAAGCGTTTCAAAATAAGCTCTGTATGGATAGAAGTTATTATTCTGACTAACTAACGTATCACCCAGATAGCAGTCGACTTATGAGAATAGCGAATGTAAGAAAAGGTTTGTAGGACCAGTTTTATCACCTTTTTTAGGACCAGTTAGCTGCCCATCTCCTTTGTTGATAATGACTTCTAAGCTTAAAGTAGTTTTATCGAGATCCGTGTAAAAATCTGCCAAACCAGGTATGTAGAATTCAATAGGTCCGTCTTGGCTGATGATGGTTGTTGGTTGGTGTCCTGTGACGTGTCGTTTTTCCTGTTGACCGCTCGTTTGGGGAATAGACAAAATGTCGAGATCGCTGTTGAGACATTCAGTGCTCATCTGTTGTATCATTGATGCCATGATTACATATGTATTAGGCGAAAACTGATGATAAAGGTCGTATGTTTAAAATGGGCTTAGAACGTAATTTTGCAGGTCTTTTTGTTGATCTACTACTATTTCTTCCTCTTCTCCTTCTGTTTCTTCTGCGTGTTTTTCAACTTTTTTGAACGCTGCACTCGCCCTCTTCTTTTGTATTCACTCGTCAGAAAGGACTCCAAGCTGTTGCCTCTGGGTCTTTTTAAATGTGAATGAGTAGGAAATGTTGAATTTCGTCTTTTATCACGCCCTCTGCCGCTCTGAACTCTAGCACCCATTTCCTGTAGGGCACTGCCACCAGCCTCCTTCATTCGTGATGACAGCGACTGTTTGAGATTTTGACCATGTATCACATCATAAAAAACGGAAACACCACCCTTTAGGCAAGGCGACCGAGAATCTTACCCATGGATTTGAGTAAAGGTGTTGCAAAGCGAAACAGATTTGAAAATACTGAACCAATCCTGTAGCCCCTCTGGAAAACCGACCCTCTAAACAGTAAGCCATTCCCTCTCTTGTTTAAATAGTAACGCGAAATTACTTCTTGGTTCGGATGATACGGAATATGCATCCGAATTAGTTACTTGAAACAAAGATAAAAGTGCCTAAGACGTGGCATTTCTCCACTATACGTTGCGAGTCCGCAATGCTTATTTGTCGTCACCCCTCGTTGTTCGTCGCTGAGACTCCTTCAAGCCACCTGCCTTTGGTGTCTCGAAAAATGAGACTCGTCTCGCCTTCTCGAGTCGCGTTTAGGCAAAGATGTGATACCTCTGTCAGCTCAAACGCGTCTCATCAATGACTCCACAGCGACTGAGACCTCATTTTACCGAGTCGTGATACAGCCCTTAGAAGCTAAGTTCGTCCAGCCTCTGCTGTCAGCCAATAAACATGTGGTTTGTTGATGATATATTAATCGCCTTCCACAAAGATACCGCTGACGCCAACGACATCCTCAATGCCTTTAACATGTTCCATAGCAATATTCAATACACTATGGATGAAGAAATTCAAAACAGGCTAAACTTTATAGACGTCATTATAACAAGAATCCTGCAAAACAAAAGCTTCTAGCTTGGAATCTTCCGGAAACCCATGAACCACATGCAACAATATTGGTTACCACTTTAATCACCCTCACAACATAGGAATGCAACAGTAAGTTACTACTTACGAAGAGCCATTACATACCCCATCACCAAGATCGATAGGGACAACGAAATAGAGATGACCAAAGAAGTTGCAAAAAGAAGGTCCTGGATCAGTGGGAACAAAAAAATTCAGCGTTATCGGAGCATCTCATAAAGAAGAAACACCAATTCGGTCTAATAAATACAATAATGGCCATTATACGAACGATAAAAGACCCAAACACCTTCTAGAGTGAAGGCCTGCGGACAAAAACTGTATACATTGTTACATCATCATCAAGCGGCCAAATTTCGGGTTTATTATTGGTAGAAATACTAAACAATAGCTGCTTGATGATGACGTAACATTGTATGAACAAAGCCATGACGGAAAAGCGTTGAATTAGTTTAATAACAATATTATTACAATAGGACTAATTCAAAAGGGAAATTTTGGGACAATTTAGAAAGAAAGGGTCGCTTTGTGATTAGGCCTTGAATACTCTTGTACCTTAATTCTTATATTTCCGGTTTTTTAATATGAGAGCCAAAAACCCCGAGGACAGATAAAATACATTGTGTCAGTACTCCAGAAACGTATTTTCTAAGTCAGGAGTTCGTTTGCTGTTGTTGGTGGGAGCTCTAGGCGCTCAATGAAATTACCAAAACCCATTGGAAATAAAACCATGACGTTACAAACTGATCCACGCAACAAAATTTCATTGACATATACAATACTGGAACTATCCCCCCCCCCCCTTATTCCTATCTCAGCGTCTCCTACACGGCCAAAATAATGCACTATAATGTGATTTAGATGTATCTCTCATACGAATCGAATCTGTAAAGGTGACAGAAGACAGCACTTGAAATTATTAATAGTGGATGGGTGAATGTATGGACGGATTATTATTTATTATTCTTATTATTATTAATATTATTATTATTATTATTCTCTTCTTCTCAAATTTTAGCTCTTATTAATGATCTCCTTAGGAATGTTAAGGAGTTCATCTCACTTGCTACGAAAATACAAGAGGAGAATTCTCAGATTAACAAAAAACTTGACAGAATGATCGATTCATTAAACGGGGGTGTCAGCTCATGTCAAATAAACGGGAGCAGCCCACTCGCGGAGGCACTTCCTAAATCGGCTACTAGAAATCGTCGTATGTTCTCCACAGATAAATTGGTACCTGATTTGTCGAAATTAATTGATTCAACTACGAGTCTTTCATCGCGATCTTCTAGATTCAAAAATCATGCTAATAAACCAATACTTATAGGTGCTAACGGAAATTGTAACGGATTGACTAGTGTGAAGAATTTTAAATCGGATGAGAAGAAATTATTTATCTCTAGACTCCAACCGGATCTTACCCCGAATCAACTTATTGAATTTGTCTCATCGGTCTTCCCTAAGATTGAGCTGGGCAAGTGTTGTAAAATAAAATCGAAATTTCAGAGCTACGCTTCTTTTGTTCTTTTCGTCAGGCAGAACGACTTTGATATATTATTTGATTCGTCAGTTTGGCCCCATTTATTGGAAAATTACATAATAGTCAGATTATTGATTCTTGCCTGGGGGAAGGCTCTTCAATTATTAATGTGTAGCCGAATTTATTATCAAAATGTGAGAGGTCTCCGTACCAAGATCCATCAGACATTTGACTTTACAGCCACGAATTCTCGATATATATTCTGCTTGACAAAGAGAGACTTGGTTAAATGATACGATCTCAGACTTTATGTTATTTGGTAATGATTTCAATGTGTTTAGGTGTGATCGGACTGTCAAGAGTCGTGGTGGTGGAGTCTTGATTGCGTTACCAAAGTCGATCAAAGCGAACACTTGTTCCTTTTCCACTTCTATTATTAGCATTGACGTCGTCGGCGTCGAAGTTGTCACCCGGTTTTTCTCTGGCGGTAGTAGTAGTTTATGCATCTTAACCGTGTATATTTCTCCATCTCAACATATGCGAGATTTCGAAGTTTTTCCAGAAGAGCTCTCAGATTATATCTTGCATTCTTCTTCTATTGTAAAATTTACTGACAAGTCTTTCTATTGTAAAATTTACTGACATTGATATGTGGTTTACTATACAGGGTAAGTCAAAAAGTAACTGGATATAGCCCCATTTTGGAAATAATATGAAAAATGGGTACTTGGTGATTTTAATTATTCAGACTTTAGGGACTACTCCAATGAATCTTTCTATCTTAAACATAGAAAGCTTCTTACTAACTGCTGGGCCAGTGAATTGGACTTCGTTAATCATAATTGTGTTCAAAACAAATTCGGCGATAATCTCGATAAAGTTTTTACTAACTTGGCTGTATCTGTCAGTAATTCCGACTGTGTACTTGTTGGCGCTGATGATTATCACCCTCCCTTGTCGGTTGCCTTTTCTAACACGTTAGAGGAATACCCTAAACCTAGAGACTCGCTCTTTAATTTTGGTAAGGGCGATTATCAGTGCCTCTATCACATTGTCGCCAATAAAAACTGGGAGCAGGCTCTGAGATCTACTGATGTGAATGAAATCTGGACTAGCATTACCGATGCTTTAACGGATGCTATTAGTGAATCAGTTCCTCTCTTTAATAATACTAGGGGTAGGAGGCCTGTCAGCAAAAATAGAAGATCAGCGCCAACTTTTCCTATTTGGACTTCTACTCAAACTAGATCTAATTGGATATTAAAACAAACGTTGCACAAAAGATTTGAATTTACCAAAAATAGCGACGATTATCTTAAATTTGTGTCGGCTAGACGCAACTTTAAAAAGGGCTGGGACAATGATCGGAAAATCTATTTTAATAATCTCGAATCTCAGATAAAGCACAGGCCGACGTCTTTCTAGGATATTTCCAGAAAGTTTTTAAATGTTAAAAAATCTAATATCGATCTTCCCGATGAAGACACACTTAATGAGCTTGGTTATTCTTTTGCGTCTACCATGAACAATGTCGCGAGTTTACCTGTGGACGCCAACTTGCTCAACGATTGTTGGAGTGAGATTAATAACAACTTCTCTTTCCAACCGTTCTCTGCACAGCAAGTGATTGATCGTTCGCGTAAAGTGTCTGCTTCAAAGGCCTGTATTGTATCAAACATCCCAGATTATGTTTTTAAAGGTTGTCTTACCGCAATTATTTCACCATTGCTTCATCTGTTTAATGTCTCCTTGAGCTCGGGATGTTATCCGGACGCCTGGAAACAAGTTCTTATTCATCCTATACCCAAGAAGTCAAGTGTCAAAGCTAAAAAGATGTATAGGCCTATTACGTTGTTGCTGTTTCCTGCAAAACTCTTGGAAACCCTTGCTGCAGATCAACTATCTCTTCATGTTGAACCCTTTCTTGCTTCTACACAGCACGGCTTCAGACCAAAGAGAACCACGCAATCCAACTTAGCGACTTTCATGCATTATCTCACTTTACATGTTGATAATAGGAAGCAGGTTGACGCCTTATTTCTGGACTTCTCCAAGGCATTTGGTCGAGTTTATATTCAACTACTGCTTGATAAGCTGAAATACGTAGGCCTTTCAACTACAGCAATCTCCTGGTTTAACTCTACGTTGTTGGGGAGAAAGTTCAGGATTAGATTCCAAAGTCCTTTAAGTCCAGCTTATCCTATTATGAGCGGCGTCCCGCAGGGTTCTCCCTTGGGCCCGCTACTTTTTAATATCTTTATAGCAGACCTTTCGTACGTATTCGAACATTCTCCAACTCAAATTCTTTTGTATGCAGACGATATTAAATTATTTTCTGTTGTCGAAGATTGGATTGCTTGCTAGATTTTGCAGGAATCTTTGTCGGCGGTTTCGTCATGGTCGGTCAATAATGGGCTTGATCTTAATGCTCAAAAATCGTTTGTTATTTCTTTTCATCGTAAGACAGCCCCGTTTCTGTTTGATTATGATATAGCTGGAAAACAATTATCTAGAGTTACTAGCATTAAGAATCTGGGGGTTATTCTCACTGATAGCTGTTCATTCCTTAATCATATTGAACAGATACATTTGGATATCTCGCGCCGCTTAGGCTTACTTAAGCGTACTATTCATTTTTTTACTGATATCAGAACACTGTTTTTATTATTCAAAACATTTGTCATCTCTAAGCTTGTTTATTGTGCTTGGATCTGGTATGGCGGCAATCTGCAAGCTATTTCCTTAATCCAGCGCAAACTTGTCAATTTTAAGAACTTTTTAGTTAGAAATTTTAACTGCTCGGATCATTTTCACTTATTTAAGAATGCGTTCAATATTCACTTTTTAGTCAGTAGGTATCTTTTTAATACATTGCTCAGCAATTTTTATGATAACTTACGTGTCCCTTTTCTAGTTAAAGATTTTAATTTCCAGAGTTTGACCAAAACACGGCGAGGATTCGTTATCAAACCTCCTCTGAAATGGAGGACTAACGTATCAAATCTGAATCCAGTAACGAAGCTTGTTAACAACTATTTAAATAACTTTAATAATTTTGACCTAGTGACATTAAGGGACATGCATTTCCCTTTATTTATTTAAATTTCTGTTTCTCATCCCACCCTCTTTTGGTTCAGACCTGTTAACAGTCAATTATTGCTTGTTGGTTATAATTTCGTCAACTCGGGGTTTGACCACTCAGATTATCTGATTGGCCTCTATCCTTCGTTGTTGGCACTCTTTTTCATTATTATCTTTGATACTTTATTATTCTTACTGTTATATTTTACTCTTGTTCTTCCCCGACTTAACTTATCTCTTTTTGTCTGCGTTTCTTTTGCGTTAATTTATGTGTATCATTTTTCTCTTTTTGTTCACTTTATATGTTTTCATTAACCCCGTTTTGGGCTTCGGCCTGTTGAGGGACAACATGGGGTTTCACCCTCTGGTTTATCCGGTGGTCTGTGCCCTGTTGCTGTTGTTACATTATTATTATTATTATTATTATTATAACTGGAATGATTATTTATGTCAATTTTCAAATTTTCTGGCTTTTTGTTTTTGTTCTTAGTGTTCGTTGTAAAAGGTTAATTTTCAACTGTTTTCGTTCGCAATGAAGATAATTAAAAACTTTAAATTTTTATTTATTTTCGGTGTAAACGAAAACAGTTAAAAATAAACAATTAACAACGAACACACTAAAATAAAAAAAATGAATAAATAAACAGAAAATTTGAAAATGGACACAATTATTCATACCAGTTATAATAATACGTGTATTTATTGTATTGTATTGTAGCAACAAGCATCTCTCATCCACGAACTCTATATAAGAGAACATAAAAACAACGGGAGAATCCGACCAAGAAAACCGGAAGGAAAGGCCCAATGTTGTCCCCCAACAGGCAAAAGCCCAAAGTGGGGTTAATGAAAGACATATAAAATAGTCAAAAATTTAAAAAAAGTTAAATTAATAGGAAAACTATTAAAATTACGACTGAGCAAGTAAATTTTACACAAAGACAACACGGTAATTAAATGCACTCTGGAAGTAGCTTGAACTGAAATAGAAAATAATAATAATAATAATAATAATAATAATAATAATAATAATAATATACAAAAAAAATAAAAAATAGTAATCCATCTATACATCCACCCATCCACTATTAATAAATCAAGTGCTGTCTGTCTCTCCCCTTTATAGACTCGGTTCCTGTGACAGATACACCTAAATCGCCTTTAACAGGTTTGGTTTTTAATTATTTTAATTAATAAATAATTTAATAATATTCTCTGTCGCACTGATAGCTCCACGGTAGTTTTTGGGCTTTATGTTCATTACGAAATACAGATTGACCATATACATGAATGGGACGGTTTGTTATATCAGATATGTCACTCATCTGACTTTAGGATAAATGTTGGCCAAAATTCATTGCACATATTCTGCCAACAGAGGGTGCAATCGTAATGATGCACGTCCAGTATAACTTTGGCAATAATAACTTTCATAAAAATTCTCTTTCCACGCTTTGTTGCTTTATTTACAACAATTTTCTTAAAAATTTTCTTTCTCTGCTTTGTTGTTTTATTTCCAACAATAGGATAGTTACGTTACTGTGGTGGAAACCGTAGCCCACGAGAAAAATAAGCACTGGCGCGGAAAAATCATTTGACCATCTTAGTCCGAATAACAATGTAACTTTCATTGTTTCTATCTTGGATTTTAATAATCAGCAATTTTTCGTTTGTTGGAAACAATGAAGGTTACATTGTTACTCGGACTAAGAAGGTCAGGTGACTTTTCTGCGCCAGGGCCTGTCTTTCACGTGGGCTATGGGTGGAGACTAATGATGTCAATAACAATAAAGACTGGATCGACCCATCTATGAGCGCTTCGCTATTCAAACGTGTCTAAGAAAATGATAAACACCAGCCATAATTCTCGATGAAAACTGTGGACGAACGTTCAAACCACGGTCTGTAGATATTCATGGTTATCGAGATTCGGCCATTTTCCATTGTTTCGAGAAGCTAAGGAAAACAGATCGCGCCAGGTGCTGCATAGATCGCACTAAGGCCGACCGCAACCTGCGATAGAGATTTTCATTGAAACTGAATATGAAAGTAAAATTTCTGTCTGTCGATAGAGCGGCGCTGCAGGCGCAGTTGGGACGAATGTACACGCAGCGCCACTTTTCAATAGAGTTTCCGTCCTACCGGGAGCTAGAAACTTTAGCTTCATTTTAACAATGGAGCTCGATGACCAAGAATATCTAAAGACCGCGGTTCAAACTAACGATGTCATCAACAATAAAGATTAATGAAGTCTTTATTGTTGCTGACATTATTACATTAAATCTACATTTAAGATATTTATTTTAATAACTTTCTGTTGAAATTCTACTGCCAAAGAAAGTCCATATAATTCCATGAGAGCTAAAAAATTATCTTCAGCTTCTTTTAATATTCAAAATTATTTTCTTGTATTTTACTGAATGACTACCAGACATAGGTGCACGATGATAAGTGTGGACTTTTCCAGGCAATTCTTTAGACATGTGCCTGTGTTATCGCGGTCATAGAAGGCTCGTTCCAGTCTTTATTGTTGTTGACATCATTGGTGGAAGCACCGAAGCCAACGAAAAAGACAAACCTCGAAGCGGAAAAGTCACCTGACCATCTGGGTCCGAACAACAATCCAACCTTCAGTGTTTCCAACAATCGGAAAAACACTCATTGTTTACTTCCAAGATGGAGACAATGAAGATTGGATTGTTGTTCGCACAAAGATGATCAGTTGACTTTTCCGCTTCGAGGCCTGTCTTTCTCGTTGGCCTCGTGGAAACACGCTAATTCACAATCACCACACGCACAAACAAAACCCATTGGCAAACAAACATGACATCAATAAATGCATCACGAAACCAAAATTCCATAGAGATGAAAGAAAAATGAATTTAATTTAAAATTTTTTTATGAAAAAAAACTCCGAAATTGGGATAAAACCACCCTATCGCCCCCTACAGGGCCAGAAGTATCCATAACAAATCATATTTGCAGGGACGGAGTCTATAAAGGGACAGAAATCACAGAGCTTGGATTTTAGTAATAGTAGATAGATAGATAGGTAAGCAACAGTCAAAATTTTTTTCATGAATTTTTATGGTGTAACCATAAAGAGTTAAGGGGGGTAATGCTATAAAAAGTAATAAATAAATAAATAAATAAATAAATAAATAAATAAATAAAAACTATTATTACTTCCTTTTTTATTAAAATCTTTGGAGAGAAAAGAAATTACTCTAAAACAAACAAGAGAATTCAACTTCTAGGGCGTGCAGCTGCTCAAGCATTTGCTGAAAAGGTGAAGGTACTTTCTCTAATGGGCTAATAACTGGAGAAAATTTAATTTTCATATGATTTTTGTAATGTAGTAACTTCCTTTAGAGAAGTTAGAGAAAATGTTTTTCTAAACATATTTGAAAATTTTAAAGATTTCAACTGATTGTGTGAGAGGGCACTCTTTGGTACTAAAACTGATACTGTCAATATAAACAAACCACATACAGGAAATAATTCCACACTCCCTGACTGAACACAATTCTATTGAAACGGTTACATGTTGATGAGGGATGCTGATGATGCTGTAAACAGAGTTGCTCAACTCTCTCAATCCATCTATGAAGTATCTTTAACATAGACAAAAAATTTCAATACTTTTAATAGTCTTTCTTTGATATTCTAAAATGTTAAGGATGCAATGTCAAATTTTCCTGGGTGAACCCAATTGGACAGAAAATTCCAGTGCGAGCACTTTAAAGAATTCGTTTCGTTTTTCCAAAGTGAATATATATTTTATTAAAGGTTTTCCATTTATATTCATATTCAGATATTGCAAAATATCATCAAACAAACCACGGTCTATACAGGATATTTCAAAATTACACCACCAAACTTGGCCAAACGTTAGACAAGATCAATTTGAACATCTTTTGTTAATAACTGTCACGTAGAATAATTAGTTAGTGAGTGGAAGCGTAACAAAACAACGATGAACACAGTTATAAATACATTCGGAATTAATTTATTTATTCAAAGAAATGAAATTAATTAATGTTGCCCACTAACACGTGGGCAACTTAAAATGTTTTGCTTTAACTAAAAGAAAACAAGTAAAAAGAAACGATACGAAAGTCTAGTAAAGAAAACAATTACATATTATAATTGATTTCGTTAGGGTTGAAACCCTATTCACAGTACGAGACCTGATTAGATACTTAATATACAATTTTGCAATGCTGAACTAAAATGGTTTCGTTATAGTCATTAAAGTTCCTTGGCATAGACGGCATATAGAAACAGTTTCAACTGAACCGAATATGCTTGCAAAAACTTGTAGTTAGCCCAAAACCGCACAGGAGAGCGGCGACGCTTATTGCGTTTAAGGATTCCTGGAAGAGGCCTATCTGCAAAGAGAAAATAGCAGGACCTCAATTAGAAGCGCTTGGCATAGGGCTAGCAGTGGAAAAGATATAACGAGCTTTTATGCTAAGAGAAGGCATAAAGCGGAGATGAGAGTTAATAAAGTGAGCTTACCTAGTAATCGGGAAAAATGGCTCCAAGACCGTCATCCAGGAATGCTTCAATGCTCCATGGCATTATCATGTCTGCAACCTTAAAATGTCCCGTAGTCGCTTGTCGGATTTCGTCCATCCAGGGAAAGCTGTCGTCTAAAGGGATCTTTTGAAGATACGTTAACTGATGCCAAAACCTTGGATCCGCTCCAGGGAGTAGTCGTGGCACAGGAACGAAGCTTAATTCTACTGCGTAGAGGCCCAAGCTGCCGACCATCTTTTGTATAACGCAGCGGTTTTCCACGACGTCATTTGTGCGCTGTGGAACGTCGTCTTCTTGACGAAAATGTTCCTTCAACTCCGGTTCGCCTGTAATAGCCGTTAACGTCTCTTGCTGGGGCACTAAAACGAGCGAGAAACACTTCCGTTTCTCCGCGGTCGTTTCCTCCGAATCGTCACTGCAAAAGACTAAGTGAAAACTACTGGCATTACAATTATTAAGCCTCGCTGGCGGCGGCGAATGCGAGCTGCATACGGAGTTCCGTTGTTGCACAGGGACGGCTTCGTTTCTCCACATTACTGCCTGCAATTCATGCAGCACAGAATTTCTCTCCGGAGAAACCAACACATTGTCAACGTGTTGACCATTCAAATTCCCGCTCACAACTCTCCTCTCTCCTATGCTCTCCGCCTTCTCCTCAATATACCTACGCGCGCCACCACTGCCCTTGCGTTTTCCACGCCTACGACGCTTCGCTTTTGCTTTGCCTAGAAAACGAAACTGCGAGGAAAATATTGCGTTTTCCTCACAGGATGTCGCCACCACCTCGCTCTCTTCGAGATATTGCTTTCCTTCTATCTTCGACTCGCGCTCGGATGCTGGAATCCGTGAAAATAACGTTTTATTCTAAAATGATTCTGCAGTCAACTGCAGTACGTGGATTCAATTAATTAACATGAACGGAAACACTGTTTACCTTTAACACGTTTATTCACATCATTACAAAGAACATTAATTAGACAAGTCAGTAATGTCCTATTACTACATAATGTGCTCGAAATGTCGACCACCTGTTTCAATGCAAGTCTCACATCGTCGTAACATGGAACGGTTGATGCGCTGAAACACTCCAGACATCTCGTTTACCATCGCTGCAGCAGCCACCACACGTGCCACAAGATCTTCCTGTGACTCAACAAGAGTTTCATGCACCACACTTTTCATATGTCCCCAGAGGAAGTAATCCAGATATGTGAGGTCAGGTGACCTGGGTGGCCAGTTAATAGGACCTCCACGACCGTTCCATTTGTTTGGAAAATTTGCATCAAGGTAATCACGTACTTCCCGGGAGAAATAGGGTGGTGACCCATCATGCTGGTACCACATATCTCGGCGAACTCTTAGTGGTATGTCTTCCAAGAGTGGTAACACATGCTGAAGAAACATGTACATATGCCCAGTTAAGGAAGTGGGCATCATGTATGGGCCAATCAATTGTTTCATGCACAATTCCACACCAAACGTTGATACTGTAGCGCTGTTGATATGCACGGAGAAAACGTGCGTTTGGATTCTCATGGGCCCACAGGTGTGCATTGTGTGAATTAGACATGGGCCTCTCGTGTAAACATTGCTTCATCTGTGAATAATATACGGGATGTGAATATAGGGTCAGTGTAATTTTGTGCTAAATATCACGTCGCAAATGCTTTCCGAAGAGTGTAGTCAGTTATCTTCAATGATTGGTCCTTTTGCCGGTGAAATGGATACAGCAAATTCTCGTGCCCAACTCTCCAAACATAAGTATGGTTCACACCCAGGTTGTACGTACACTTGTTGTTGGGTTATCAGCAAATTGTTGCAGAATCTCGTCCTGTAGCGCTACGTTCCTGTTACGTGTTCGTCCTGCGTTGCCCATTTACCTGGAGAAAGATCCTGTTTCACGAAGTCGCCGATGCAGATTCGCGAATGTCTGATAGTGAGGCACAAGTCTGGTGGGGTATCTTTCCTGGTACAGCCTAACTGCAGTTCTCCCATTCCCATTTACTGCTCCATACACGAAATGCTTGTCAGCCAATTCTTCATTTGAGTACGTCTGCATGCTGTGCTTACAATGTTTCCAACTGACAACTAAACTTTACAATTGCTTTCTGTACTTACCATGTGTCTAATTGCATATTACTATATGGATTTAAAGGAATGAACCATTATTCTGTGGTGGGTAAATTAACGTTTTTCAAAACATTAAGCAATACTGTATTTTTGCTAATGGGACTTCGAATAAGCAGGATGAAACAGTGGAATCTTTGTACTGTAGCTGACTGCACAGTCATTTGAGAATAAAACGTTATTAACAAAAAATGTTCACATTTATCCCCTCTAACGTTTTGCCAAGTTTGGTGGTGTAATTTTGGTGGTCAAATACAGGGTGACGTTAAAGAAATGGTAGATAATGATACACATAATAGATCATCGTATAGTGATGCATTTTGCTCCTAAAAACATGGGTCCGAATTTGAACGCTAACTGAGATATGAACAGAAATAAAAATGACGCCACCAAGAACGACATATTAATAACTCAGTGTCTAAAAAAATCTAGGATGATGAAATTCAAGTGAATAATAGGGCACGTAATACGTTGTATACCGTTAAAATTTGATCGAATTCCAACGAGTAGTTTTCCTGTAACTCGCTCAAAATCTTAACACGTGCCAGTTAGTATTCCCATGTGCGGCTGTTACGATTTTGAATGCGTAACTCGAAAACTACTCGTTGGAATGCGATCAAGTTTTAACGGTATACACATTTTTATGTACCCTATTATTTCTCCATAATTCATTATCCTAGGCGTAGCAGAACCTGAGTTATTAACTTGTTGATCTTGGTGGCGGCATTTTTATTTCTGTTCGTATCTCACTTAGGACGTTCAAATTCGGACCCTTGTTCATAGGACGTTTTGTGTTTACCTTAACCTCTAGAATACCCCCTTAAATTATTTTACGCACGATTTGCTTCACCCTGTATATGAGCGTTTTTTAAAAATCAAGTAATGAAGGGCCATCTTATGACTTTTCTACGAACTGTACTAAGCTGAGCATATTCCTAAAACTTTAAATTAAGATATTTTTTTTTCAAGAGCCGATTTTAATGAAAGTGCTCCCCACAGAAAAAATCTAATAGGGTGAGGTCCATGACCTAGGAGGCCAAGCTACTGGACCACCTCTACCGATCCATCTGTTCGGATAATTTACATTCAACCAGTCTCGCACTCCTCTACCAAAGTGGGCGGGAATCCGTCCAATTGCAATCGGAGGTTTCTTCGTACATAAACTAAACGAAAATAGACAAACGTCGATATCTCAAACACGAAACTAGATGTTTATAGGACATTTTTGTTCCATTTGAACTATACAATGTTCCTAAACACTTTTGCTTGATAAGTTTGGGCCATCCTGTGTATAAAGTCTTCGAGCTTCCGCCATTGTTCATGTTTCGAGAAGCTAAGGAAAAGAGATCGCGCCAGGTGCCGCATACGTCGCACTCGGGCAGATCGTAAGGTCTTTCTTTGAAATTGATCGTTTCTCATCAATAATAATACTGTTAACAACACGGACAACATCGTTTCTCATCTCTTTCGCGTTCTGACTGCTTCTGGTTGTGCCTACCTGTTTTAAATCTACTG
>JAHWFO010020355.1:1112696-1132711 GCA_023313115.1 Rhysida immarginata
CGCGTTCTGACTGCTTCTGGTTGTGCCTACCTGTTTTAAATCTACTGCTTTTAATACTGTGGGTTAATGTAGCTTCTGCGCCTCGTTGGAATCATCTCACGAATCTGTAGGTTGTATATCTTCCGATTTCTATTGATTCCTAAATTAAATTTGGTTAAATCGCCATAAGAACTTTAATTTTAAACAATCAATTTGACTTTATAATCTGTTTTCTGGCGTCTATTGTTGTGAAATCCGACAGCTAATTTACCTACTCCATTGTTATCATCCTGAATACAACTAGCCACATGTGATCTCTCTCTAAAAATTTAGAGATAGTTTGGTAGATATTTGTTTTCTTACCTTTGACCAGCATTCTCCTATAATTCTTTACCAAATATTTAATTCAATCCCTAATTTATTATTATGTCGTCACGCGAAGCAAAACACAAAGGTGCGCCTGGTAAACCAATGACCCGCAGTACTGTTTTGAGCTCGCCCTCATCATCTTCCTTAGACGAATCTGTCTGTCCCGCCATTGAGAAGGCAGTCGCAAATTTCTTCACAAATCCAGCCAATATTGATAGCCTATTCAACTCTCTTCTTCAACGTCTCACCATTAAGATCGACACCCTATTTACTGACATTATCAACCGTATTTCTTCAGCTGAGGCTCGCCTCGATGAATTCAGCATTCGTCTTGACAAAATTGACGCTACAATTTCAAACTTCAACTTGCCGCCCTCTTCTTTGGATCTCCCCACCGCGCCGGTTCCCTGTGATTTACTTACCACCATGCAACAGAACATTGACGATTTTGATCAATATCGGCGACTTTCCAATATAAGGATATACGGCCTTCCAGAGACTCCGACGGAGGACACAGTTTCTGAATGTCTAAACTTATTTTCCTTTAAGCTTGATGTACCTCTGGACTCTTCATCAATCTACACTG
The DNA here is from genome assembly GCA_023313115.1 of Rhysida immarginata. Classification (NCBI taxonomy): domain Eukaryota; kingdom Metazoa; phylum Arthropoda; class Chilopoda; order Scolopendromorpha; family Scolopendridae; genus Rhysida; species Rhysida immarginata. Next base: position 1,113,631 of record JAHWFO010020355.1, read on the forward strand.
CATTCCGCATTGGCCATCGTGCTCCCAACAAGACTCGCCCAATCCTGCTGCAATTCACCTCCCCTCTGCATAAAGTTCTCATAATAAAAAACCGGAAAATGCTAAAAGGCACACCCATCCATATTGCGGAGGACCTGACGCCCTCCCGATACCGCCTTCTATGCTCTGCCAAATCCAAACTCGGCCCCCGTAATGTCTGGGCTTCTAATGGGAGAATTCTCACGAAAGTTCCAACAGGGAAAATTGTCATCATACAGAATTCAACTGATCTTCAACGTTTAGGTAACAATTCATTTTCACCCGACCTGTAGCCGTTACTTGGAGATTATTCTGTTAGTTTGTATTATTTTTTACTATTACATACCCCTGTTTCCGCTAATAACTGTACAATAATCACTTCTACCGAAATTTTGATTTACTACTTCTATTCTTCCTACTACCATCTACCTCATTCTTCACTAATCCCCCACTCACAACCACGGCAGCCCCCGGCTCCCCATCAACTCTTTTTAATTCCAGTATAGTCTCTTTTGATACCTGTCAGCAAACTACTACTACGACAACCTATAATTATCCAATCTCACTTAACAACTTCAACACCCTTTACTCCAATCGCTATTCTGATCTAATTAAAACTCCCTTATTTACATACTGTCTGAACATCCGAAGTATTAAGACGAATTTTACCCCCTTTCTCCTGTCTCTATCCCTTCTAAAAATCCCTCCCCATATAATTGCTTTAACGGAGACCTGGACGAATTCTAACTATGAAATCCCCACTATAGATGATTATACTTCTATAGCCATCCATCGCCGCACAAAAAAGGAGGAGGTATTGCGCTGTTTATCGCAAATTCATTACATTACACCCTCTGCACTAATTACACTGAAATTACCCCTGATTATGAGATTTTGTCGGCCACTATTAACAACAATCTCATTTTCAGTACAATTTACCGTCCTCCATCTGGTCACTTCCCAATTTTTTTAGATTACATTTCTTCAATGCTTCTAGACCTTACTTTGACAAATAAAAAACTAATTATTATGGGTGATTTTAATATTGATTTTTCCAAATCTTCACCTAGTTTAAATAATCTTTTAGATTTAATGTCCAGTTCTGGACTCTCCCATACAATTTCTTTTTTTACCCATTACTCCCCAGCTCATAATACATATTCTGCCATCGATCAATGTTTTGCTACCCATACTGATAATTCCTTAAGTGGCTGTATTGACTTGTCCATCTCAGACCATTTCCCTATTTTTTTCATCTATGCTCCCCTAACAGTTTCTAAACCATCATTCCCTACAAGTAAACATAGGTTAATCACTCCCTTTAGATTAGCTATTTTCCATTCCTTCCTCGAATTATCTGACTGGTCAGCGATTTTTGGAAATCTCAGCAATACTGATATCCTAATGGATAAGTTTATAGAACAAATTTTAGCCGGTTTAAATCGCTATTTCCCTGTTATTTCCACGTCCTCTAGAATCAATCAACCTTTTAGAAAACCTTGGATGAATGATTATATATTCAATCTAATCACACATAAAAATGCTCTATACAAAAAATTTCGTCGTAACCCGTGTCAGCGAACGAAGGCTAGATTTCGATCCTTCTCAAATTTTACTCGCAATATTATCAAATCAACTAAGCAAGTTTATTTTGATCGTTTCTTTCATAAAGTTTCAAACTGTAAACATAAATGGAGAGCAATCAACCGATTAATTCATGGCTCTCGCTCACCAACTATTCCTTTTTCTGACCCTACTGTAATTACCCCAACTTTGTTAACGGAGTTTCTGGAAACACTATTACCTTCCACTAGGAATGAACCCAACTTAATATTACATTACCCGTATGTTACTTCCTCTGTTCCTCGTTCCTTTTTTATCTCACCAACCTCCCCCGAAGAAATTATAAAAATTATACGTCAACTAAAACCTTCGGTTAGTATTGACCCCCTCGGATTTCGAGCAGATATAATAAAATCAGTAGCCTCTAGCTTAGCAACTCCCCTGTCTCACATTTTTAACACCTCTATTGTTTGTGGAACCTTTCCTAAAAGTCTTCGACGTGCTAAGATTATCCCTATATTTAAACAAGGAAATTCAATGGACTTTGGTAACTATCGATCCATCTCAATTGTTCCTATATTCTCTAAAATTTTCGAAAAACTCTATTTTAGTCGTTTATCTAACTATGTGTTTAGTAAAAAATTAATCTCCTCGACACAACATGGTTTTACACCAAAATGTGGTACCGACACTGCTATTTATGAATTAATGGAATATATAACAATGAATATGACCGAAAACAGGCATGTAATTTCTATATTCCTGGACTTCTCAAAAGCCTTTGATTCTGTCCCAATAAACCTCCTGATTTATAAACTTTCCAACTTCTATAACATACGGGGTCCCCCACTAAACTGGCTAACTGAATTTTTAACCGATCGACAGTACACTTTAACTTTAGGAAATATAACTTCCAGAACTTTAGTACGTAACCTAGGTGTTCCCCAAGGATCAATACTATCTCCGCTACTTTTCAGCCTTTTTATAAATGACCTATCACATGCTCTTTCACCCTCTTTCACTATCTTGTATGCTGATGATGTTACTCTCTCTTATGCTGATAGTACAATTGCGAATCTACAAACTTCCATCAATCAATCCCTGATTATCTTAAGTAATTGGATCCAATTAAATCAATTATCTCTTAACCTTAATAAAACTAAATACATGATCTTTGCACAACGGAATAAACAATCTGTACCTCGTGAATTACCCATTTACTACAATTCTCAACCTCTATCCTTTACTGAAACTTTTAAATTCTTAGGATTGCATATATCCCCGGATTTATCATGGAACAATCACGTAAAAGAATTATCTAAGACTCTTAGTAAACGACTTGGCATAATCTCGCAACATCACTATCTTCCATCTAGAATATTATTACTATTATACAGTACACTGATACATTCAACTATCTGCTATGGAATACAGTTCTGGGGCTCTACCTCTAAATTTAACTTAACAAAAATCCTACGCATCCAAAAAAGGTTTCTTAGGATTCTTCTGAAGCTCCCAATACGTTCTCATGTATCGCCCTACTTTGAATACTATAAAATATTAACTATTTTTCAAATATATATCCAACAATTACTTACGTTTATATTTAAAATTATTAATGGACATTTAATTGTATCTAATCCTCCAATAATACATCATCAACAAGATTTTCACAATTACCCTACCCGATTTGCCTCCTCAATAAGATGCCCATTAACCCGTCGAAATTATCATAACAACTGTGTTTCTGTTGCTGGTATAAATTGGTGGGCCCGTGTACCTGAACATCTACAGCAAGCTCCAACCCCTGCCTCATTTAAAAGAAAGTTAAAGCCCTTTCTAAATACATCCAACCTCTCCTCTTCCCTCTAATCTTAACCTTATATAAATTTATACTTTGCCAATGTATTAATGAGATTGTATCATTTCTTATATATATATATATATTTTGATAATTTTTGTTGATAATTAAATTTATCTACTTAATAATTTGCAACTTTATATATATTTTATATTCATTAAATTAGACTATCCTTCACTTCAAAAAACTGACATTAACCCATATTTATTATTTATTATCTATTTTTTTTATGTATTTTTTAAAAAATTTTATTCTGTATTTATTCTGCTACATCACGTTTGTAATTGAATGATGGAGCCCCTAAGACCTAACTTGTCGGTGTAATACCATACTGGTCTTAGACGAGCTCCGATGTACTATGCTTAACTAATAAATAAATAAATAAATAAATAAATAAATAAATAAAGTAAAGTTTCAAACTCCTGACAGGGTGGCACTGCAGATGCAGGTGGACCGATTGTACATGCAGCGCCACTTTTCAATAGAGTTCCCGCCCTATCGGGAACTATAAACTTTAGCTTCATTTTAACCACGACCATTTATATGTATAGACCATGCTATAAGCTGCAGATGAGATGAAAAATCTCGAAAACTTTTTTTTAATTATTCTTCACCATCAACAAAACTACTTTCCATTCTACTGTTTTATCCAAAGTGTTTCTCCTGTGTATCTCCAAGCTGTTTCTCCTGTGTGCCTTCAAGCTGTTTTTACTGTGTCTCCAAACTGTTTCTCCATCGATATCTCTCGTGTGACTTTCAGCTATATCTCCCTGTCAACTTTTCACCTGTTCTCTTTCTCCTGTGATGTGTTATATCCTTCCATGTCTTATTCATCTGCGTTTCACAGGTTCTACATCTTTCTAAGCTCGCTCCCTTCATCCTTTAGATCGAATTTGGTGGCTTTTATTTATTTATTTATACTTTTATATGTTCATTTTGATTTATTAATTTAGTTTATTCAATTAAGGAGGTTTACATATTTACACTATTGATTTTTAATCTAATTACTCCTCCTCTCTTGTACACTGAGTGGCCAAATTATTATGACCACCCCCTTAATACAGTGTTGGGCCACTTTTCGCTCTTATTACTGCTTGCATTCTTTGGGGCATGGATTCTATGAGATGTTGGTAGGTTGTAGGAGGAATTTGAGACCAACTCTGAAGAACTGCACCTTTCAATTCCTGCAGATTTGATGGTCCTGGATCCCGCTACCTGATGGCCCGTTCGATCTCATCCCACAAATTCTCAATGGGATTGAGATCTGGCGATTGGGCATGCCAACGTAGCAAGGTAAACTCTCCGGCATGTTCTTCGAACCATCTGAGGATGATGCCAGCCTTATGACAAGGAGCATTGTGCTGCTGGAAGTATCCATCCCCGTCAGAGTACACTATTAACATAACGGGATGTACTTGATCTGCGACAATACTTAAATAATCTTGGGCACGCACACGTCCTTGCAGAGGAATCAAAGGACCCAAACAATGCCAAGAAAACATCCCCCAAACCATAATACTGCCGCCACCAGCTTGAAGTGTTGTGGCGATGCAGGTGGGGTCCATGTTTTCGTGTTGTTTTCTCCATATTCTAACCCTGCCATCTGCATGATGCATTTGAAATCGTGACTCATCGGACCACATGACCCTTTTGCAGTCATCTACTGTCCAATCCTTGTATTCCTTGGCGAACTGGAGACGTCTTCTCTTGTTCAAGGCTGACAGTAGAGGCTTTCGAACTGGTCGTCGGCTTCCATAGCCTAAACGGTGTAATGAGCGGCGAACAGTTCGTTCAGAGGCGGTCACAGTTTGTCCTTTAATTAAGATTTGCCGCTATTTGACGCACTGTTGCTCTTCTGTCGCCCTGGACAACTCTGGCCAATATCCTTTCAGCTCGAGCATTCAGGAGCCTGTGACGACCACACGCTTGACGTTGAGAGCCGGTTTTTCGCTTGGTAGTCCACTCTCTGTAAACATTAATAACTGCTGCTCTTGAACACTTCACAAGTTCAGCTGTTTTGCTGATACTGGTTCCGACACTGCGCGCGCCGACGATCATCCCGCGTTCAAACTCAGTTAAATCACGTTTTTTGCCCATATCGTCGCAAAAAACACAGTGCAACTTATGGTTCACCTCACCTGCATTCCCTTTTTATAGCTATCTAGCCCTCTAGCGGCAGTGCTGTGACGCAATAGATCATTTGCCTAAAACTGTCAGGTGGTCATAATAATTTGGCCACTCATGTGGTCATAAATGGCGATTTTTATAAAAATTTTATGTGGTGTGTTGTTTACTTTTACATGGATGTATTATCTGTATTCATTACCTATTTGAGGTGATTTTAATAATAAATAAGTAATAAAATATATAAATTAATTTGCCAGGCATCCTCCTCGCAGAATTCTTGCTTTATGGGTCAACCATCAATACTGCTACCTATTGTAAAAACGTTGACTAAACTGCGGGGTGATATTCGGGATAAGGGACCAGAAAGAGCAAACGATGTTCGACTTCTTCACGACGACGCACCTGCATCTGGCCAACGTGGTCAAAGCAAAACTGGTCCGCTGGACCACCCAGCCTACAGACCCGACTTAACGGCCTCGGACTACCTCTTTGGTCCCATGAAGAGATTTGTCGGCCGTTTGAGGTTCGAGAAAGACGAGAAATTCAAATTTGCCATGCGCCATTACTGTATTCACAGTCGATGGGGTTTCATGAGCGGGGTTTTCTGAAAGTGGTGCAGCGTTGAGATAAATACCTAAATCGTCAAGGTGCTTATGTGAAAAAGTAGATAAACGCGTTCTATTATTATTATTATCATTATTATTATTATTATTATTATTATTATTATTATTATTATTATTATTATTCATGTCGATCACTCCAATATGGAGTAAAAGTGGAAATGATACAAAAACAACATTATAAAATACTCTCGGATCCAAAAGGGTCCGCGTTTTCAAAAAGGGACAGGTTAAAACGGCCCGCTTTAGAGCCAGTATATGAAAACACATTCCTAATTTAACAAAAAAAAAAAAACATTATTGAATACTAATGTAAAATCGATTCAACCGTCTTTTCAAAAGGACACAAGCTGTCAAGCACGATTGGAGAAACACTGGTAGACTATAGATCGTATGTCATAAGGCAGATCATTCCACATGGAGATGGCAATATATGGAAACCGCCTAGAGAAAAAGGCTGACGTAATATTCGGGGTCACAAATAAGAATCTCCGAAGTTGTCGGATACTATTCTCCGACTTGAACCAATGCCTAACAAATGTTGGGGGATGGTTTTCATTCCGGATCGCATCGGTCAAAGCTACTTTACTAATAACCAAACCAAGGAAATGTGGATAATCCTAATACCAAAGAAGAATAAACAATCTCTTGTCTACAACAATTTATTAACCCGTATGCGCAATGTAGCCATCAATCAGCGGAATACCCGTACGGGTAAATATATTGTTGAGGACAAGAGGTTGTTTATCCTTCTTTTGTAACTTTACTAATGGTCACTAAATCCATACGGTTAAGTTTGAATGCAGTCCTTATGAGTCTATTATACGCAACTGACAGTCTTTTTAATTTAATGGAGGAAGTGGACGACTAAAATATTTCCCCATAAGCAAGTCGCGGCCTTAAGACTGCCAATATAAATTGGCACAATAAAAATAATGAAAACACTTTTCCACAAATTAATGCACGTATGTTATCACGCTGACGAAGAGGGCCTTGTCCTGGAAATGTACATACGTGCATTAAAATTAATTTGTGGAAAAGTGTTTTCATTATTTTTATTGTTTTTACATCCACAGTTTCGTGACCTGATTACTTTATGTATAAATTGGCACAAATGTGGAATTGAGACGAAAGATCTTAACCTTTTTACTAAATAATTCTTGCGATGTAACGATGTTATTAGTTGGTCAATCAGTTCATTGAATTTCAGGCTGGGATCCAATGTGATGTCCAAAATCTTGATGGGGGTGCAGTTTGACTCATCTTTGGGTACTATCATGATGTTGGTCTTGTCCTGATTAGCACAGAGACCTCTGCTTTATACCATTCTGTCAAGAGCCTTAAGTCTCGTTGGAGTAATTTCATTATTTTCACCTGTTCTGGTTGGTGATTTGCGGAGCGGCGATTGTTATACGAATTTCTTAATTTTAGACCAAATAATTGGGTTTACAATATGTTGTAGCCGGCTTGAAGCACGCGATACGACTGCGTCTGCAGCCGACGTAAAAGACAGGCGACGGTACTGACAAGTTACCTGACAATCGTAGTAGTCTGATCAACAATGTTTGTTTGAAGTTTTTACTACACAAGATTTTATAAAAGATAATAAAAGTGTGGTTTCAAAAAATTCTTCTTCCAATTAATATTATTGTCAAGATGAAAACCTCAGTTCACAGAATACTCCATTAAAAAAGAATATTAATTTTAGAAATTAAAATGTAGTCTAACCTTTCTTTGATGCTGTGAAGCTGTCCTTTTCATTCACAGTTTCAATTTGGTAATCTAATCTTGGTTTGGCTCCATATGATCGTTCTCTGTTTAAGAGATAGAAGGCTTTGTCGAAAACTTTTGGTATTAGTGGATCCACATTCTCCAATAAAACTCCTATTAAAAAACATAAAATAATACACAAACGTTAATAAGTATTGATCATAAGCTTATACAGGATGGTGTAAATAAAAGTAGCCTCGCATGAATTGCAGAGAAACCAACCTAACGCCGTAAGCAATGATTGGGCTGTCCCATTATTAGCACAGCAGGTTAATAGCGAGAGATGCACCGTTAAGAGGTTTTTTTATGACCATTGCACGGTTTTCTAGCAAATAAAGTGAAAAGTTTGGTAAACATTTCTTGGAACCTTGGAATACCTTTGGTTTTAACATTTATGTATTTGTTTATTTGTTTTATTTAATGGAACTTTATTTTTTATTACTTTGTTTTTTTTTTATTTTCTGTTTGTCTTCTGCAACAACAAACCAAGGTTGAAGTGATTACAGGAGATGCTGAAAGTGACCACCATTCAGCTCTTGACACTTTTGAGCTCTGGTCAATAAGTTGTTAAATACAAATAGCAGATGAGACTGCGAGATAGCCTCAATCTCAGAAACAATGTTTTGCTTCCGTTCTTAATGTGTGCGAGGATTGTTCTGATAAACTTTGGATTTTAGAGCACCCCACAAACAGAAATCACAAACTGAGAGGTTTGGTGATCTTGGAGGCCAGCTTGGACCAACTCCGTCCTGACCTCTGCTAACAACTCTCTCAGGTTCAAACACTTCATGAATGCAGTCCAGTGTATGATGCGCAGTATGGGCTTGTTGCTCCCTCTTGTTGAAAGTAGCCGTACGTTAGTTCCTGCTCAGTTAATTGATTCGCGAATGGGTTAAAGATGTTTGCGATGTAACGTGCTGCGTTCACCGTTTCATGAATGAAGACTGGACGAAGAATGCGTCGAGCAGAGACTACACACCACACGCCAACTTTCTGGTCGTGCAAAGGAGTTTGATGATATTAGTGAGGATTAGTGGTCGACCAGTGCCGGGTGTTCCGCGAGTTGACATAGCCAGAGAGATGGAACCAGGCTTCATCAGAAATGAAAAACAGCTGCATGTCCAGTCCATTAATTGTGATTTCTTGAAATAGCCAGTTACAAAACTGAAGATGCTGAGGGCAATCCGCTGGTTTCAGTTCATGGAACACGGATACTTTGTATGGTCGCATCTTCAAATCTTCGTGCAGAATGCGTCCACACGATCTTCTTGAAATTCCGGTCTGCTGAGACAAACATCGCATTGATTTGCTTGGACTCTGTAGCATCATCGTTTGGAGATTTTGGACATTTTGTGGAGTTCTTACTCGTTTTGGAGTGGTTCTACGCTTGTTTAAAACAGAACCTGTGTCCCGCCGCTTTTTTTTATTAAAATTTGCATCACACATTTTGTTGGAATTTTCCATCTTCAAAGTTTTGAGCAAACAAATCACTACACTGCTTCCAGGAGTTGGTTTTTGCATAATTCTTAACAATGAAGATTCTCTGCTGCACCGGAAGCACCATCTTTTCAGCTAAGAATCGTTCAAATGATGCGCTTCTCGATATATACCTGCAGCACTGATAATTGGACAGCCCAATCATTGCTTACGGCGTTAGGTTAGATTCTCTACAATTCATGCGAAGCTACTTTCATTTGCACCACTCTGTATTTTTACGTGTTTGATAAAAATATAATGATTATAATTATCTAAAGAGAATTGCCAATAAACAATGCAAACAAGTTTATTTATTTATTTATTATCAATCGAAAAACGACTTTATTTATTTATTTATATAAGTTAGATAAGATACAACAACGCCCATCAGAGCCACAATGGTCAAAAACTGACAAGTTAGGCTCTGGGGCAGAAAAAAAATAACAAGAGGAAAAATAATAAATGCTAATAAAAAAACTATCAACAATAAACAATAGAATAAAACAATTAACAATCAAAAACAAAATAAAAACTGATACAAACCAAGATTGGCCGAGGGCATAATTTACACGGCCTTATGAAATTAATATAAGATTAAATAAGGCAAAAACGCAAATAATCGATATTAAAAAGTAATATAATAATTATCAATACCTAGTAGTTCCATCTGGGCAACAAATAATAAATAAAATATCATTATATAACATTAAGTGGAAAAATAACAATACAGCAAAAAACGCAGAACAAAAATACATAGCAACATCAATCATATACCGGGTGATCCAAAAGTGTGTTACATTTTTTTACATTGTTAAAGACACTTTCAGTGTTTGCTTTCCAGCAATTCAATGCTTTCATAAGAATCACGAGGCATGCGCAAACACTGAAAAACTAGGTGGTTTACAGGAATAACTAATACCAGAATGTGCATTAGTCGGTCAACCTTGAGGTATAACTGTATTTAAAAAGTGGGTGAAGGTATCTGAGGAGACATGTCCCATTGGGAGAAAGGCGAATATGAAGAAGAAGTACCAGTAGATAACTTTTTAGGAGATGTCATTTATCTTTATTGGACTGTAATCGCCCCAACTAAAGTAAGACTTGGACTTATAACCTGTAATAAGTTTTTAGAAGTTTTGCAACTGGACTGAATTCTCATAAATATGGGCGCTCTAGAAAAAAACAATCTATATTGTTCAAAATAACAAAAACGACATTTAATTTTTTTCTTTAAAAGAGATATATTTATGATTTTTTTGTCTCTTAGATAAGCTTTCACGCTTTTTTAAAAAAATCCCAGTGACCATTGCCATACTCCATAGACTTTGTGCGCAGATTACAGTATAACTTGAATAACTCACACTCGCATAGCCTAAATCCCATTTTAGTAGAATTTCAGTAAAATTGAAATCCTCTCCCATATGTATCGTTTAAGTCGAAAACCTGATAGAACGAATTTCTTTCCTATTTCAATGACAATTCAACTTCAGTGACTATATTGCAATGGTGTTTTTCTAGCATATTATCGCACTCCTGTGCCCAGAATTGGTTCCAGGAGTGAGAAATGGAGTTGCCACAACATACACCTGACAAAAGCCTAATATAGCATTTATGGAATCCATATTTGCTTAATAACAGGCAAATAAAATAAAATTAATGACGGGATCTAGAAAAAAAAGATGAGACACAAAAACCCTGGGATAAAATTGAAATTGGTTCAAAACTAATGCCGCGTTCACACTGGGCTGGCAAGGCGGCAAAGTGGCGAAGCATCTTTTTCTGCCTCCCTCCTCCTGCCTCCTCTGCTGCCCACGTGAGTTGTTCCTACCGGAACGGCACGAGAGAAGTGGCAAGAGAAGAGAAATTATTCGATCTTAAGTTATTGCAGTAAAACTTTGGACGAAGTTCACGGTCCATAGAAATGTGTAGTATCCAAAATTTGCTATATCTGAGACAATTCGGAATTTGTTATATCACTGTTGAAAGGCCAATTGTGACAGTTGGGAATTCCGAATTGTTTTGTTTATTTTTTTTTGTATCAGAGTTCGTCTGAACCTAGTATTTCACTTGGTTGGCATGATAATGACCGAAAGAGTGCGATCGCGGGTACAAGCGGCCGAAATGAGATTTCTGAGAGGTTTGGCAGGTGTTACCCTACTAGATAGAGTGCACAGCAGCACAATAAGGGAGTCTTTAGGTGTTGAGCCGCTACTTCTCTTCATTGAGAGATCTCAGTTGCGCTGGTATGGCCACGTGATACGGATGCCGCAAACTGGTCTTCCTAGGCAGTTATTTTCCAAGCCGGTGGGTAAGAGACTAAGGGGTCAGCCTAGAACCAGGTGGCTAGACTACATGGAGAATCTGGGTTCGAGGCACATGGGTATTACCGATTGCTGGAGATCCTCCATAGGATCGCGGAGACTACATTTCGCGATTGCTGGAGATCCTCCATAGGGCTGCTGCCCCCGCGATCCTAACGGATAAGCGGGTTTGAAAAGTAAGTAAGTAAGTATCAGAGTTTGTTATAAAGAAGTTCAACTGTATTATATGTCCCTGAGAAAGCATAATTAAAACATAACAAAACAGATTATACAAATAACACTCCAGTTTTATTTATATTTGTTCAGTGTGCATATTTTCTCGTATTTATAAAAAGTCTTCAAAATTATTTTTAAATTTGATTGTTGCCAACATCGATCGGCAATATTTTCAATCGAAGCAATCGAAAACCAAATTCGTGATCACGTTTCTGTTATAAAATTGCTAATTTCCAACTGAATTATTTAATTAAAATTTAACAAAACGTATCTATTTGACGATGTAAAAAGCTGAAGGACAATAGCAATTTATAATTTCACATTTACAAAATAAAGTGCATTCTCTTGATTCTATTTCACTATAAAATTGTGATCCACCATCATTCTTTTGATCACGTGCTCCAGTAATCGAACGTGATTGGATGAGCCTAACCTCGCTGAGAGCGGCAACCGGCAAAAGTTGAACAAATTTCAACTTTGTCACCTGGCTTTTTTGCAAGCCACGGCACTTGACTTGACCTATTTCTAGTTGACCTTGGGAGTAGTGCGCATGCGTCAACGGGTGCCACTTTGCCAGTTCAGTGTGAACCAAGCATAACAAAAAAGCTGATGTTTCGGATAAACACTAAGTTAAATTATTTACCTTTGACAAATGATAGTCTCTACCCGAAACGTCAGCTTTCTTTAGAGTTTCAACCTTCTTTCACACGCCATTTTTTGAAGGAAAAAGTGATTTCTGTGATAACTCGGGAAACTTTTTTTGTAAATTAATAAATGATCTTTTGGACCAAACATTTTTGTAATAAATCAGAAATGTTTGTTGGTTTATAGTATTTATTTCATTTTCAAATAATATATTTCACTTTTTTTGAACAAATAATAGAAATCATTAAATAATGTCATAGAAATGAAATACGCAGTTGAAAAATATTTTCAGAATTTATACATGAAAGTTAACAAAAAATGAAAATAGTCACATTTTAGGTGATTTTATTCATGACAGAATGGTGAAGAAATTTTTAAAATGCGTTTGTAAGTTATTTTTCTATGAATTTTCATTTGAATTTATGTCAAATTGTAATTTGAGCTTGCTAACGTAAACACATCATTTGATAGCATCAAACAGCTATCACGTGCGTTACCCACGTGACTAGCTCCCCCTATTACGAGCAACAGCGCAAAGTTCTCTTAGCGAGGTTGATGACGTAATGCAATGGCACAGCCAAAAGTAACGTAGCGACGGAGGGAAGACGATTGCAAGGGCTCGTTTTTTTATTGAAATACTATAATATTTCCTAATTCCATTTATAAATAATTAAGACATCGAAAGCAGGAGTATCTTCTGCTGTGTTTTGAATTGTTTTTTCCCGTTCTGGACTGCGGTATTGTGTAATGGAGGTGTTATTGCGCGCGAAATATGAAAATTTTCTCCTTTTATGCTCCAGTGTCTGAGTAAGTCTAAATGTCATTTTTTATTACATTTATTGCTAGAAAATAAATGTAGGCGTTGAAATATTAAGCAGTTTGAGATATGTAGACTGCATAAAAAAATTATTTATAAGATCAGATATACATCGCTACTTTGTCGAGTTGCAATGCTCTTCATTGTGAGAGCAGCATGTTATAAATATTATTTTATTAAACTTCTAATGTTTGCATGTGCCTAATATTAAATAGATAATTTAAAGGAAGGTTTCTATATTATATATAAAAATTGGTGATAAAGTGTCAAAAGTTTTAACGTTATTGAGTTTTAAATTTCGAGCTACATGCATCCCATATTAATTCTGATACAGAAGCCAGAAATGGCATATTTACAGCACAAGAAAGTTAACCCCTCCAGGAAGGCAAAGTATAAAGTGGCGTATGGAATGCAGCGATTACTGCAGTGACCGGCTCGTCTTCTTGATAATGGGTGAACGTTGATGGGCGTTTAATCACTTGATACCATACAATCGTTTTTTCGTTGAGCATGAATCCTCTGAAGGTGTGGCACTGGATTCGTTGCGGTGACACTCGGAGGATTTCTCTTTATTAGAATCGCTCATTGCAATGAAGGAACTATGTTATTACAATGTCCAAAATTGGCAACCATTGTCTGGAAAATTAACTTGAGGTATAGTAATGTTTAAAGTTCTATCAACATTACCTCTTGTATGACTGTCCTTCACTCGCTTGCTGTTTGTCTCATAAAACTGCCTCGTCACTTGGCAGAGCCTGATGTGTACGTGGTGAATATTACACTCGTCCATCCTTATGCTTTCCAAGCCTCCTTGTCTTAGTCCATTCTCTGAGTAAGTTTCTTCCATGCATGAATGGCATCCCCTTCTCGACTCGCTTGATCTCTGTGGAGGCATTTATGAGGTCGATGCTGCTGGCGTGGCTTTCCAGCTAGTTAGGTCGGGTTGGTGCTATTGGAGCTGAAGCAGATAATGTTTACTTCAGCAGGCACCTCAAAAAGCATTAATCAGGCGTCAATATTAAGAACTGCGTAGATATCCTTAAGGACTGCCAAGATGTGCATTCGCTAGATGTATCTTAAGGACTGCCAAGGTGTGCATTTACTAGATGTTCTTAAGGTCTACCTATATGTACATTCGCTAGATGTCCTGAAGGACTACCTAGATTGGAGCACTAGAGATGTAGGTATTCCTATCTGCCATTATAATTTCAATGGGCTGCATGGGGTCAAGCATGAACAATGGAAACGCTTTGCACTAAAATGAACAAAATATTCCATTACATCATAAGAAACATTTATTTTAAAATATATAACATACTTTTGAAGGGCCAAGTCTTGGATTGGCATTGAGAAAATGTGTATTGCGTGAATTTGAGCGCCAACTTGTTAGTATAGCACTCTTCATGTATTATGTCATGCAAAAGGGAACAATTCTCCTACATAATCTGAGTTATGCTAGTCTATATATATATATATTGACTTGGTCCGTCCGTCATGAAGTGACAATGCATGAGCAACAATATGCGCGGACCAACAATAAATATATCTTATGCAAGGCAAAGTTTCTGCAACAATAAGCCTTAATAAAAAAATTACTTGCGTTCAATCAACACCTCCTGAAAATTCACAACTGAAAATTCATACATTATTACATCATCATATGTCTACCAAATTTAGGGCTTACTATTGGTAGAAATACGATCAACAATGGTCGAATTATGATGAAGTAATATGTGACGTTTCAGTTATGAGGCTTTCTTTCTAGGAGGTGTTAATTCAGTGACGTCAACAACAATAATTACATCATTGCTTGCGTTAAATTCAAATCAAATTTACAGATTCAACTGTTGTGGTAACTGTCGTACGATGGGTTTTAATGCTAACAAAAGCAAATGACTCGGCAAATAAAACAATTAAAAATCGCTTTTCTTTTTAACAATATATCATAAATTATCTGCTTCTACGTATTCTACGTGTGGGAGATTCGAAAAATACCTCGATAATTGTTTGATGTGTATAATAACAATTGTGATTAACGATTCCTAATGAATAGGGTAATAGCGCCGACGAAGCGAAATTTTCAGACAATCTTGGAAGTCGAAGGAGCCTATCCAGATCCAACGGAGTATGGGAGTCGATAGCATCGATTGCTATGCTATGTTCTTGGTCCAAAATCATTTTAAGATCTTCGAAGAGTTGTTGGTGTATTGCAAGATTCTTTTCAACAACCTTGATATTGTGAGTTCGAATCTTTCAGAATACACTTTTTAAACAGAAACAACCTTGTTTCCCATCTTCATTTTGCCTTGATAAGCTCGGCGAAGACGAGAAGGTACGGATATTATTATATGTGTCAGTCTTCGCCGAGCTTAAACATTTATGTGAATAATTTGAAAATCGTCAGCATAACACTGGTGTATGTAACACGTTTGGTATGAACATTGTTTTTCGTCTGCACAGAAATATGCCACCTTTGCACTCTGCACGGAAACATAAGCACATAGTGCAGAGGATCATACCATGGGTGGTTTTCTAAAATCCGACGAACTCTACTTTCTGTGCGATGGCGCAAAATAATATCACAATATGCACTGAAAAAAACCACAGCAACGTCCGAAGTTGTCGGTAAATTGTAGGGTCGATGGTCATTAGGTTGAAGATTTTGGGTATTAAACAATACAAGGGCCGATTCTGAATAATCAGGTTCAACATAAGCAACAATACTCAGCGAGGAAAACGAAGGCAATTCGTTTTAAGATCAAGAATACCGTTACAGGCGATTGATAATTTAGTAGACTTCAAATGTCCACAATTTCAAATTCACCCAGCTTATGCAATGGCAATTAACAAGTCCCTGGATCAAACTTTAAATAACATTGGTATATACCTATAGAAGATCGATACTGATACCCCGCCTTCTTTTTACCTTGATAAAGACGGGCAATTATATTATGTAGTAGAATTCTCGCACTGTAAGTTGAAATGAAAGAGTTCATTGGTTTGGTCTGTTTGGTATTAACTTTCTTTTCAACTGCTATGGTCATTTCAGGATGGCGTTATAGGAGCAGCAAATTTTGCCTCGCAAGGGTTCTTTAACATGCAACTGGCAAATGACTACACGGGACCAACGGAAATGCGTGATCTCAGGATTTTCCCCCTAAAAAATCCTCGTTGTCCTCTGCCAGGGTCGGGCCCACGTCCTCGGGCTTTAGAGTCGATCTCGCAACCACTAAGCCACCGAGGCCAATTGAAAGAGTTCATATTTGCCGCTCAATAGGTAAGGACATCATAAGCTACGGCCACACAGAGCGCGACGGATGCTACGCATTCAAAAAATATGCGCCTCTATTCTTTATGGCTTTTTCGACGCGTAGCGGCCATTTCGTCTGCTGCGTCCGTCGCACTTTGTGTAGACACACCTTAATTTTTTGCTTTCGGTGATTTAAATCATGTGACTATGCTACGATTATGGCGTTTTTGAGCAAATAAATACAAAAGAATGAAAAATAGTGGCTTTACATAGATAGCAAACTAACTAGTTTCAACGTTTATTCCTGTATATTTCAAAATATACTTTGATAAAGGCAGGAACAAAAATCAAAACAAGTTGTTCCTTTATCTTAACATTTGGCATTGTAAAACCTCAGCCCGTATCATTATGAAATACCGGGTGATCCAAAACTCAGTAGAATTTTTAAAAACTTAGTTATTATACTATTTACAATAAAACGATGCTGATTGCATGGAAATGCTCAGAAACATGGGGGACTTTTGTTTATAATGAAAAATATTTTTTATATTAGTTACATTTTTGACCAAAAGGTGGCGCTGGAGTTTCATGATGAAAACAATCTTATTATGCGTGAAATATGCAGATGATTTAATTGCGCATTATCTTCGCTGTAAGGATGTTATTTTGATGTTGCTTTAAGAAACGCTTCGACACAAGCGATTTTCGAAGATTCAAGAAACTGAATTTAAGTCGAATTTAAAACTCAAGTACCACCTTTTCCTGTAGAATGTTTTAATAAATCTTTAATGTGGAATAGAGAACAGAAGACCACTGTATCCATCGAGTAATGGAATGTGGACGGGGTGTCCCATCAAATTTACACCTGGCCACACCCACGGATGTAATCTTTAATTGAAAACCCACCTCTTATTAAAAATTGAGTTAAATATGATTTTTAATAATTTTTGATGTGGAGGGGGTGTTTTCCCTTGATGGTTATTAATTATGAACGATTTCCAAAATTTTGGGTGTGGTCTGGGCTAACGTAGCAGCTTTCACCTACCTTTTGCCCAAACGACGTTCTGTGTGTCATTCAGTGAAACAACAGTATCAGTGTGACAGGCAAGGTCCCTTGTGCTCAGAGTTCCAAAACACACTTAGGCGATTTTGTCTCATAATACACACAACGTTTCCCGTATATATACTCCTTATGACAGGGTATGGTTGACATACAGGTACCTCAAGTTGATTACCTAATTACTAGTTAACTATTGTTTCTGGGGCAAACATTTTTTCCATGACTTTTTATATTTTCTTCTAAATAAAACTACTTCTGTTTCAAGGTGTATTGTTTGTTTTTTAATTTGCTGATAATGGGCGCATTGTTTCAATTTATAATTGACTTCGCAAACTTTTTTATAAATACCGTTGTACACTGCAAAGGTTTTTTATTTAAGTACAGACGATGGATGAAGCATTTTCCAGACCTATAACCCGGCTGGGTTTGGTGATGTGCGAGGATTAGCTTTACAAAGAAATCACTCTGAAAAAGAGTGAATGGTTAAGTGGTGTTCCAGCTTAAATGCTACATAAACCTGTTAGACATCATTATCCATGCAAATGAATGCGAGTTTTTACTCCATCTGGTGGATCTATCGAGTCTGTCAAAACAGAAGGATGGGTATAAATTACTCCTTACCTGCATCGATGTTTTCTCTCGTTTTGCATGGGTTGTACCACTAAAACGAAGACAGGGCAAGCACTTCAAAAAGCCTTTTAAAACTTTTTCACAGACGGTCAGGTGTCACTAAAAGTGAACAGTGATACAGGGAAGGAGTTTTTAAATAAACACATACAAGATCATTTTAAAGAACTCACCATTAATTTCTTTGCAACCGAATCACATGTGAAGGCCGCAACAGCTGAACATTTTAACCATACCTTAAACACCAGGATGTTTAGTTTTTTTACGTATGCCAACACACATAGGTAGATCGAGGTCTTACCTGATCTCTGCTAAGCTACAACAAACATGTTCACATAACACTGGGTATCGCACCATCTGAAGTTAATGATCGCAATGCACCGACACTGTGGTTGAAAATGCGGCGTTATTACACAGCGGCTCCGCAAACAACACTGAGGTTACAAATAGGCGATTACGTGCGTATTTTAAAAGTGAAATACATATTTGATAAAGGTTATTAATTGGACCGAGGAAGTGTTTGAAGTTTCAAAAATCGTTTTTCGAAAGCCTGTTGTGTACAAAATAAAAGATTACCATGGTGCCGAGATTGCAGGTGTATTCTATGAACAAGAGTTACAAAAGGTTAAAAGACCTGAAGTCTTCAACATTAAGAGAATTAAACAAAGAAAGAGAGGAAGGAAACTCCACTTGTCCACAAAAGAAGTTTA
>JAHWFO010020357.1:0-16714 GCA_023313115.1 Rhysida immarginata
AAAAATTAGGGCTTAAAAAGTGCTGATGAAGGGGTAAAAATTGATGAATTTAGAGCTTCCGCTACTTTCCTATACATTCCTCAGGAGGCTTAATTTCTTGTTACATTTTAAGAATATTATTCGAAATTATTATTAACATTATAAATAGCTTTCAAACGGGTTCATATTATTATAGCTTAAATTTAAACGATAATATAAGAGTAATATTATAACTCCTATGTTCATTAAAAAAATGCTCTTTGAACGACTGGAATTGTCTTACGTAATACATAAATGAAATCTTAGTGGTTCTAATGACACTTGAGAGCATGTGAAGATTTTAAACAGCTCACAACCTCGCTGCTAAATTGCAGTTCAACTTGTAATGAGACCAAAGAGCAAATCGTATGTTTAAGATATTTAAACTTTAATCGTTTTTAGTATAAAAATTGCTTAGCAAGACATAATTTTGCTTTATTCCAAAGACACTTGAATATGCTGTTTTCATTACGGTAAGAATATTAAATTGTTTCCTAAAATTTAGTTAGGAAATATTAAATTAACTTAAGTAGCAAGAGCATGAAATCAGGCTTCAAGGAATAATACTTTAGATTTACTTAAAAATTGCATTCCAGTAATTGAGTGTTTTGACATATGTAAGAATCAATTTCATTTCTCTACTTCAGATATTTCCTCATTATAAATAGTTAAACCCTGTTTATAAAAATTTTAGAAACTTGTGATAATGTAAATGAAATTTATCTTCGATAACATTTAATGACGTACATACATTAGCTGAATTCATTTGGATTCCTTACGAAATATCTTGGCCTTCCCGTTCTAAGATCCAGTAAGTTTTTACAATTTCTCGATATGATAATAATTGATTGGTTTAAATTTTTGATATTTATTCGTTTATTATCGATAGTATTTACGTTCTTATACTGCTTTCGTTTAGATTATTTACATGATAATCCCTTAATAGAATCTGTTATCCAAATTTAAAAAATTATCAGGAGCTAATAGAAGAACATACTACGATGAATTTGTTCTTTATAAACATACATTCTTTCTTTCGAATATTGAGTGAAATAGATAAGAAAATTTCTCTTCTGTTACATGAGAAAGGCAGTCAGCTTTAAAAAATAATTATAGACGATGAAGTCATTAATTTTTGAAAAAATTTGAATGTCGCACTACACAGTTTTTCTTTAGAATTAGAAACATCGATCGACCTTAGCAAAAAAAAAAAAAAAAAAGCGGGGGAAATTATGTATTTTATCCTGATGTTTTAAGATAAATGCCTTTCTTTAAAGAAACATAAAGTATCGAGTTGAAACTTAGACCATCTATTGAATAAAAGTATTGGACAATCTCAAATTAGAAATAGAACTTAAATCATTTTAATAACATGAAACACTGAAACATACCATCAATTACAGTTAAATTTTTATTAAAATTATATTAAACTAAATATTAAACAAAATTAAAATTAAAATTTTGCAATGAATTTTTTTTCTGAGTGTTCGCAAGAAAAACATGAAGAAATATGTTTCTACATAAAAATAACAAGACGAATTTTGAGCCCTTTCGGGCTCCAGCTAAGGCTCTTCATCCGGTCACAAATGAAAAAAGTGACTAATTGCTAAATTTAAGACAATATAAGAATACAAAATTAAAATTCAAAAAAGTATAAAGTAACCAATCAGCGCCGAGCTCATAAAACGCTCTGGCCAGATTATGGTCATCTTTGTATATATATATATATGTTTGTGTACAAAATTAAGCATAATCAATGTCAGTATTCTTATTCATAAACCAACTTCCAGAATGAAGTGAAACTTGATGTGTGTGCAACGCAAGTGCAAAAAGGACAAAACCGAAAACCGTTTGATTAAACATGTTTTATTAAAAAAAGAAGTTTATGAAAACAGAGAGAAAAAAAAATAGGCTTTTTATATGCACGAAACGTGGGGGGAAATGGTGCTATTATAGGATATGGTCATCCCTAGCAGCCACACAAATCGTACATGTGTGTTCCTTGCTTTCCAGAACTCGTTTGGCGTAGAGCAGTTTTGAGCTCTGGTTTGGTCATTAGTGGAGGCTGACCAGATGCAATTAGTCTCTCTAATGCATCCCACGCATGCTCAATCGGATTCATATCCAAAGATTTCGCTGGCCACTCCATGCGTTGGATTCCTTACTTTACAGAAAGTCCTCGACTAGCAGAGCTCTGTGAGGATGTGCATTCTCGTCCATGAGAATGAAACCTGGACCCACGGCACCTCTGAAACCTCTAACATGATCTTCCAGTATTTCGTCTCTATCTCGGACATTAACGCGACTTCTGTCAAAGATGTGGAGCTCTGTGCACCCATTTAGCACGATATCTCTCCAAACCATAGTTCCACCACCGCCTTTTTTCTTCATTTTGTTTGGATTATATTGGATTCCACGTTCTCTCCAGATAGCGGTTCAACGAGAATCGCGTTGTAAGCTAAATCTGGACTTTTCAGTGAATAGCACGTTGTTTCACTGATCCAAAGTCCATTTACGATATTCTCGACCCCAGGTTAAACGGCCCTACGACTCGAAGGCGTAAGGGGAACACAAACTGTCGGGCGTCTGGCATAAACGCTAGCTTCCTTTAACCTCTGGTAAACTGTTTGTCCGGAAACTCTTGTTCTTGAGGCAGCTGCCTGGCAGGTGGGTTTCTCTGACGTCTTACAAATACCGGTCCTGCTGAATGGTTGTAACCCTTTGGCGACTTTGCAGTGATCGACGTATAACATCTTCTATGTCTTGGAACCGTCTCCAAAGTCGGTTCATGTGGAACATTCAGTTCTCTGGAGACTTTCGTTTGTGAATATCCTACTTCGAGTCTTCCAATTATTCTGCCTTTCATGACAAGATCAATTTGGCGTCTATGGCCCAAATTAAACGCAAAATCAACGATAGCAAGGAGTTCTCCTAGTGTGAGATCCTCTGAAGAGAAAAATTAATAGAAGTTACAGTTCCGAGGGTTTGGCATGGATCCAGCAGAGAAAGTTACCGACGCGAAGATGTAACTCCCCCGACAGAAATAGACTGGCTGAGAAAAGAGAGAAGGAAGGAAGAAAGGCCGTTGGCAGACACAATGTCCAAGTGCGCCTCAGAATCCTCCAAGCCGAAATAAAAGGAGAGGCAAAGGACGAGGAAGGCAGAGAGTGATTCCGGAGCAGTTCGGTGCAGACGAAGCCAACCCAAGACGACCAAGTAGGATAAAAGTGTTTCCCGTGCGATTGAGCGGTCGAGATGTCAGCCCAAGACTTTGGAGGAAGAATCGAATTCTTCAAGCTCGTTGGAAACCAGGAAAGCGGCCGATACGACCTCAACTAATAGAAGAGGAGGTTCGTCGTCATTCTTCCGGCCGGATTTGGGATTCCTGCCAGTCGCATTGTAAGCCCATTCCTCATCATAGCCGAACCGACAAAAGGAGCGTGAAGCCAAAGGTTGATCGTACTCCAGCGAATCTGCAGTTCGGACGATTGCGAAGCCGCTGCTCAGGATGGTTCAACGTTTGCTCTAATCCAAAAGCGCGGCAAAGAGGAATTTCATCGCAGTCCTGCCGATGAATAAGTAAGATTCAAAATTTTGGCCTATTTACATAATTCTCGTTCCATTATATATATTCCGTTAGAAGCTGAGCTGGAATCCACGAGCCGCGTGGCAGCCGACAGCGGCGAGTTCGCCCAGGGGACAGATCTCGTCCGTTCTCCAAAAGGACGCAAGCAGAGGTTCACTCTCGACCAAGTGCCTGAAAGATCCCGCCCTGGAGAAGTTAAAGATCCCTCGACGCTCATAGCCAAAAAGGATAGTTCGGGACCAGCTGCCACGTCAGACACGTCTTCTGCCGTTTCTCAGTGCACCAGTGATACTGCCAACTACGTATTCCCGTTGGAGGTAGATAGCATTGAAGTGGTCGTTCCCCTGAAATCAGTAGCCGGTATTCACGCGGGGCGCCCTGCCGAATGTCCGCGCTTGGATATTGGGGAGAACTTTAATGCTCATCTGCCACGGTTGACAAACCTGACAGCCTCATCGTCCACATTTGGAGCTGCTGCATCGACTAGTGCTGATGCTGTGGACAACATACCCTGTCTTAGATGTAATATTAAAACACACTCGAATTCGAACCATGTAGATGAAGAAGTAGCATATGAATTGGACTGACAATTATCCAATTATTTTTTATTTATTGACCTTTATCCGCAAATTCTTGTTTTATATCCAATTTGATATTTGATTTTTATTAAATTAATTCCATTTATCAACGCCTCTTCCTTACTCTGTAAATATACTCTCGTGACCTTGCTGTATTATTTCACTTTGATTACTTTTCATAAATTTGCATTTCTAAGAAAATCCGATCGTAAAATGACATTGGTTTAACCGTCTAACTGATACATGATATTTACATACCAACATTTGTCGTTTTTCTGGATCTGAACTTTAAATGTTATTTTTTATTATTATTCTTAAATTTTGGGCACGAGTGTATATTTACAAGAGGTTGGTGCAAAATTAATGGCTGAAGTGTAGTGACTACTTTAAAATGTAATAACTCGTTCAAAACAACACTATTAATCGAAGTAACATCAAACAGACCTAAAACACTTTTGCCATAGAGACACAAGCATATTTATTCCGGTGGCGTAGAATTTGGACTTCTGGAGGCGACGAACTCGTTGAAGGCAGTTTTCGCATCGCCGTTGTTTTTGAAGCATCTCTCACGCAGGAAATTGTCAAGTTGCTTGAAAAAGTGGTAGATATTTGGTGAAAGATCAGATGATGAGTATGCTGGGTGATCAAGAGTGTCGTAGCCAAGATCTTTCAAGTTCTCTCCGGTGGACATTCCGACGTGTGGCCAAGCATTGTCGTGAAGCAATATGGGACCTTTCCGATTGACTAATGCTGGTCGTTGCTGTTGAATTTTCTGGTGCATGTCGTCGATTTGCATAAACGTATAAACGGGCAGTAATGATATCACCCCGATTCAGGAAGCTGTGATGAATGAATCCGGTTGCAGACCATCAAACGGTCACCATAGCCTTTTTTTTTGGAACAACTTGAGCACCCACTTAAAGCCCGATTATCGACCTTTTTCACCTTTCCAATTTATTTCAATTGAGCTCTTCGGCAACTTCTCGTGTGGATTTACGCGGGTTGGCTTCGATTAAAGTCTCCATTTGGTTGTCGTCAACTTTCAATGGATGGCCGGAACCGTCCTCATTTCCAAGTATGGTATTGCCGCCAAGGAATTTTTCAAACCATCTGCGCGTTGTTCATTGAGAGGTTGTCCTGTCACCCCGTTATTTGACGACATTTCGATTTGATTCAGCAACATTATGGCCAACTTTGAAGTCATGCAATAAAATGATGCGAATCTTTTGTGTAGACAGCATTTGCTAAATTGATTTAATCTTTCACAGTGTAAGGCGTTTTAACAAGTTTTTAGCATCAGTTTAAAGAGAAGAGCTACAGTTTTAAAATAATGTGTCACATGGCTGTATTATAGTCGAGAATGGCCGATTGCATACCGACTCACCTCCATCTACAAAATGCAATCGGCCATTAATTTTGCACCAACCTAATAAATTGCTTCATTAATTATTATTTTTGTTAACAACGATTCAGAATCAAGGATTTTAATTTTTACAATTATGTGCATGACTACTAGTTAAATAATGAATGTCAATGAATACTTAATGTCATGAAGTCTTACTGCTCGCTTATGCTGACTTCAAACTGATGATGCACTGTTGCTCGGAGTCCGGATTAAAGCCCGATTGATACGGATGACTTATGCATGACTTATGTGGGATGCGATACGGATGCACAAGCTACCGATCACTAATAGTCATCATTACTGAATGCGATACGGATGCACAAGGACCGAGTATCAACGTGTACTGCCAGAAGAATGTAAGAAACTTGTCGACAGCCTTCCTCTTTGTGATACAGAAGTCATTATAACAAAGGGTAGTCCAACTTGTTACACGCATCATTTTCATATAGAATACGGTGTCCGGATACTCACTCGTTTGAATCACGGGATTCCACAATTAATGATTCATAGTTTCGAAAACAAAACAATGGATGCACATTAACCGAAGATGGGCTTTATATGAAATATATAGCTTCATACTGTATGTGTCTTTGAGAGTACACAAGGACTAAATTCTAAATAAGTTATAATTATAGTCATGCTATGATCGTGTAATTGTACGAAAATAGTATGACTCTAATTACAGTAAAAAAATTTAAGGCCATGAATATAAAAAAATAGGTAATTCTTTATGTTCGAATAAACTAATGAAGTGATTTGGAATTTTTCAGCATCTTCTGCAACTCTAAATCTTACAAAATCACAGTCTATTATTTATAATATTCAGGAGGTATAGTGTATTATAATTTAATTAGAATTTCATTTATATTATAATTTCATTTTGAATTTTATAAACTGTATTAAAAAAAAAGCTATTTCTTTTCTTACAGATAGAATTTAAAATATCAACGACAATGTGGATCAAGTTCAAGCAAATTATTTTCCCTTTAATTATTTTCATTACTTTCCCTATTGGAACCATTTATTTGCTTCTGATTGGAAAGAAGACTTCTTACCCATCCATAAACGTAGTAGGAAATTTTACTTCATGGATAAGCGTTTTCATATTCACAACTTGGGCAATTTTGTTTCTAAAAATACCAGGTAAAATTTTTTACGGACCAACCACATCTTTTGGATTAACTCCATCTTATAAAGCCAACGGATTTCTTTACTATGTGGTTACTGTGATTGCTTATCTTCTGTTGAATTTCTTCACGGACTCCTACATATCAATCCTAATCTACAACAATATGCTCGAAATTTTTTTAACGTTAAATCCATTAGCATTTATGCTGTGTTTGTATTTATTGTGGCAAGGTAAGACGCGCCCGCAATCGAAGGAAATATTCGCCAAGGATCCATTGATTTTCGAGTTTTATCGAGGAATGGAACTTCATCCTCGAATATTTGGAATGGACGTAAAACAATTTACCAATTGTCGGTTCGGAATGATGAGTTGGCAGCTTATGATTTTGGCTTTCTGGTTCGCATCTCAACGTGTAAATGGATGGCAATCAGGAATGGCAGCGACCACTCTACTGCAGACCGTCTACATTGCCAAGTTCTTCTGGTCTGAAACGGCATATTTCCGCACTATAGATATCACGCTGGATCGAGCTGGGTTTTATTTGTGTTGGGGCTGTTTGGCCTTTATTCCAACATTTCTTACCTACACGTCTTATTACTTGGTAGCTTTCCCGCCAGATATAGATTCTACCATGGCATTAGCGTTTACTGTTGTAGGGCTAGTTGCCACCTTTATAGAATATTTGATCGACCATGAAAAAGAAGTGTTCAATGAAACTAACGGACAGCGAACTTTTCTCTTTGAGAATCCACATTATATTGAAGCGCGATATAAAGGACCAGACGGTCCCCGCAAAAGACGCCTTTTAACTTCTGGTTTTTGGGGAATAGCCCGTCATTTAAATTACACTTTTGAACTTATCTTAGGTCTTTGTTGGTGCTTACCCGGGTATAAAAGAGGAGTTTTACCTTTTCTGTATTATATATTCATCTTCTGCCTTGTAATCCATCGAATTTTTCGTGATGAAGAAAAATGCAGCAAAAAATATGGAGAATATTGGAAAAAATACTGCAGTTTAGTTAAATATAGATTGATTCCTTACATAATTTAGCACATGTATAATAAATTATGTCAAGCAAATTGATTTAAGTGATCGAAGTCTTTCTATTTTAAAAGGGCATTAAAAGTTCCCTTTACAAAACTTACCACATTTCATGTACAGTCGGGTGCAAAAAGATTTTTACCTGCTCCGTAGGAACTGAGCTTACTGGATGTTGATCGGTTGCAAAATCAGGTACTTTTACTGAGAGTCAAGGCAGATTAGACTGGACCTGACCCTTCTGAATGAAAATAGGGTAGCAGGTATACCCTTGGGTTAAGTCTAAACCTTTTTGCACTAGACTGTACATGTTGTTTGAGTACGTGCAGGCTGCCTCACTCGCTCTCCATCACTGATTTTCGCTCGTAAAAGTCAAGTTAATGGTCATAATTTAATAAAATTTGCGCGAGTCTGCCATTTAATTCTAATCGTATGGATGCTTGCTTACATTAAGACAACATTCGATAAGAAATTGACTATGTGACTTACATGGAGAGGCGTGTGCAGATGCAAATGGCGACCACTCCAACACTTGCTATTAGGTCTTCACGCTTCTCAAGCACCAAGGTATGTCCGCAACAAATTTTATTAAATTATAACTATTAGTTTGCATTTTATAAGCTGAAATCGGGGACCAAGAGCTAGTGGGACACCTTGTATTATTAAGAACACATTCTAACATGAATTTATAATCTTCTACTCATATTTTATAATCAGTTCTTGAAAACATTCATTATATTATAAACTAACATAATGGTATTAAGAAAATAATACATTCTCAAATATTTTATGTTAATATCACTGATATAAATCCTTTTAATATTTCTAGAGGAGTTTAAATAAGAATGATATTTAATTTGTTAACAGGCTGATTTAAAAATTACTAATATGTAAATAGATAATAATTTTATCACAAGATTGTTCTAAGAACTAATTTTAAAAAAACGAACACATTTGCAAATTCAAATGATACTGGAAAAATTACGCACTTCAAGCTTCATATATATTTTACCATAAGTGGAAAAGAAAATAAAAAAACAACGTATTCTTGGCTTCGATTATTTGAATTAAAATCATTCCAGTAAAACTTCCATTTATGTTCAGGCACATAGCTGAAGGGAATCTTTTAAACATCCTAATGCGTTTAAAAGTGTGGAAAGCTTCATAGATGTTCTAACTTCATCGTTCTTATCCACTGAATTAAAATATGTGCTCAATTTTCTACCGTATTACTGATCTCCTAAATTAGATTCTTTAAAAACGTCTGTTTAAATACTTTGTTGGACCCCTTTGGCCTAATATGTAGGTTGGGATTTTCGTCAATTAGGTGTTGAAGCACTTGTAAGTCAATGAAAGACCATGTGTTCTCCAGACTTCCGCTTACAAGAGGACCATCGGAACCTCTGAGTTTCAAACCAAATTCAAATATTTTATTCAAAGCTACTAATTACCCTTACCAAATAAGAAATCGCACTATTTTATTTTTTTTTAATGCGCCACAAAATAAAACCGAACTCTTTATTTGCGCCAAACATACTCTGGAAGCGATGGCGGTAGTGCTTCGTTAAAACCGGAAGTGGAAGTGAAAAGAAAACAAACATGGAGGTAAAGGAGAAGCAAGATCGTTAACGGCGGTCGCCAAAGAATTGCAGTTAGAGCAGTGTTATTAAGCACAAATCCTTAATTTTGTTGTGCAATTATTCGTCTCGAAATAATTTATAAGATGAGGTAAGTATCCATGAATATTTTTTTAAAAGTATAGGATACATACGCATAGGGTGACCAGGTGATCTCATTGAAAAAACCGGACAAACTGAGTGTCCTTTCATTAATGATACGACATAGATCATCTTTAATGGGCTAAGAGTCTTCCAAACAGTTTTCATAAAAGTCTAAAACATTGTCCTTCTGGAAGGGTAAAATACTGAATACCAACAGCCTGTTACTGACCGCTTTCATTGAAGTAATAACCAATACAAATTCGATCATATCAACGTGGTTCGTGTCAACACCACCGAGAGAGAAGGCCTCATCACTGAAACGTCATACGTTGTTATATCACCACACTTGGTCCGAGGCCAACGAGAGACAGGCCAGGGCACTCAAGTCACCTGATCATCGGGGTCCGAGCAACAATACAGTATTCATTGTCTCCATGTTGGATTTTAACAATCAGTGTTTTTTCGTTTGTTGAAAACAATGAAGGATGGATTGTTGCTCGGACCCCGATGATCAGATGACTTTTGAGTGCCCTGGTCCGTGACCACCGAGAGAGAAGGCCTCCGCACTGAAATTTAATACATTGTTACATCATCATAGATAGTGCTAATTCAGGGCTTATTATTGGTTGAAATACGAATAACAATGCACTATCTATGATGATATAACAATGTATTACGTTTCATCGCAGAGACCTTCTCTCTCTCGGTGGTCACGTCTGGCCTCGACTTGGTCACGTAGCCGACGAGAAAGACAGGCCTCGAAGCGGAAAAGTCACCTGACCATCTGTGTCCGAACAACAATCCAACCTTTATTGTTGGACTTAGTCCCAACAACAATCCAACTTATGGACTTAGTCATAATTTATGGCCTATTATTGGCAGAAATACGATTAACAATTGACGTTAGGTGATGTAACAATGTATGACGATTCTGTGCGCAGGCCTTCTCTCTCGGTAATGTTGGTCGTGTGCCATGTGACTACGTTGTGACGTCATGATAATCAACTCCAACCTTGTCCAATCAGAGGTTGACCTTTCATTTCGATCGCAATATTTTTTTCGGGAAAAAACTGCTAAATTTGAAGTTCGACCCAAAAAACCGGACAGACGACTCAAAAAACGGACACCTGGCCATCCTACATACGCATTATAACCATGTTCGTATAGGAGGCTAGAAGGAAGTAGTCGGCGTGGCCACTTTTAGTTGACCTTGTAGTCAGGCTATGGTATATCCCACTTCCTGTTTGGAAAGAGCCTTGCTTTACCGTATCCGTGATATCCCAATTGCTCTACCGTGGTTCCTTGTTGGAATCCAGATCGCCGGAATTTTTTCCAATAATATCCTTAATAGTGGTATTTATGTAGAGCATTCGTTCGTTCATTTTCAATTTTATTTATTTATTTATTATTTAAACATTTAGAAAAAAGTTTACATATGAGGCCACCTGGGTCCTGCATGGTCTGAGAACGACGAGTTAGGTCCCAGTGAGCTCCAAGCATAACAATGAAAAATTATACAATGTGGGTTAGTAAGAACAACAAAAACATATATAACGTAATGAAAAAAAAGGGGGATCAGCAAGAACTAATTACAATAGCTAGAATGAAAACTTAAGGGAAAAAAAAAACAATTAGTACAATTTGGTACAATATTACCAGTTATATATAATTGAAGATGGTACAGATAAATTAAGGAAAAAATCAACTATCATATCGAGAATTAATAAATTAAATTGATAAGCTGTAATCAATAAACTCAAGATAACAATAACCAAGTTGGTTAAACCAATTATCAGTCATGGAACTGAACCGGTGTAACGGAATTAACAAGAACCTAAGATAGCATTTGTGAAACACAACGTTTTAAAGCTTGTCTAAAGACATTATAAGAGGTAGAAGAACGAATTGTTAAAGGTAAACTTGCCCAGTATTTAATATCCGTAAGGAAATACGGAGGGTTGATTCAGATAAAGTGAGACGACTTTAAACGCCGCGTATGACCTTGACGGAATGTGATTTGCATGACTCGTCCACTATTCATGGAGATTAGCTTTGTATACACTTGATGCTGTTATTAGGGACATTTCGTGCTGAAACATGGCTTCCAAAATCACAACTTTTTGGGAAGGGTATATGTTTGGCCTTTGCGACGCTAACTTCAGTCTTTCGTGCATTGTGGAATTATGCAAACGAAATGGTATTGTGGTATCCAAAGCTACTGTGGGTCGAATAATCAAAAAGAACAAATTGCGACCATCTAATGAACGTGGACGAGCAGAGAAGCAGACCAGAAACAAGCCCCAGCCAACACGTCCAACTCAGGTGGTTCGAGAAATCCGGTCTGAAGTGCTGAAAGAAAATCCCCCCACACAGAGAAGTCTAGCCCAAAGGAAAGGTATTTCACAGGCAACAGTCTCCAGAAAAATTCATGACAATCTTGGGCTGGAGCGACGTCATAAAGCGCGCTGTCACACAACTGAGTGACTGAACACAACTGAACACTGCCAAGTCATCTGTGGCTTACTACAGGAAGATGGAACAGGAGACGGGCATACGAGTTATTCCCTTCTCTCATGTGCCTGGAAAATCTCCTGACGCATCACCGATGGATTTTTGTGGTTTTGGTCTCCTGAAACGACGGCTCGGAAGTCGCCGACCAAGAACCGTTGATGGGCTATGGAAAGTGTGTCAGCAGGTGTGGAACGAACTTCCCATGGACTCCCTCAAACTCAGCCTACTTCCGTGTAAATTACGGTGCCGGGCGATAGTCCAACAACGTGGCTCTCACATCGAACACAACCGATGGCGGCGCCATGGTATTACACCATCATAACAGAACTGCAAAGTCGTCTCATTTTATCTGAATCAACCCTCTGTACATCTATTTCGGTAATTACGTTTATCATTTGAAAAATGGAAATTTCTTGCATCCCGAGTGCGTCTGTTCTGAACTAGACATAGCACAAGAGGAGTAGATGCAATAATCAAGGAATGAAGAACTTTATAAATAAAAGAACAGGATTGAATATAATAAATTTGATGAATGGTTAAGATACCTAACGAAGGGAACAAATGAGAAACAGAAAAAGACTTAGGAACTTTAAATAAGGTACGTAAGAAGTTTTAGTAAACGAGTCATGTTTGTAAGTTGTGGTGCATTCCCAGAAGGTAACACCGAAACAAAATGATGAGGCTATACAAGAGTAATAAAGAAGCAGTAAAATCTTTTGAGGAAGGTAGTGCAGCCTGGAGATCAACCCTTGTTTCTTATCAAGCTTAGATAGAAGAGTATCAACGTGTAAGTCCCAAGTAAGATCGTATGATAACCAAAGGCCAAGGATGTTCAAATGAGTCGGTGGTTACAATTAATTAATTATCGTAATATATTATTGGTGAAGAATGGATGCCACGCTTATTCCGCTGGCGAAAAAAAACATTACTTTAGTTTTATCAGTGTTAATCGTTAATGAGTTCGAATCGTTTCAATGTTTCAAAATTCAAATAAAGTATTGTTTAGAATTGACAGAAGCTGTACAATATCAGGAGAAGAAATTAGGAGGGTGGCATCATCCGCGTAGAAAATAGTTTAAATGGAAGAAAAAGTATAGGGTAGATCATTAATGAACAAATTAAATATAAGTGGAAAAACTATCGACCCTCGTGGGACGCATTGGTTGCCAACCGGATAGATAAAATTAAAGTAGAAATACCAAAATAAGACTTATTTGTTAAAAGAGTAGTTACCCAAGTTACTGGGGGGGCGGGACATAAATATTATAAAAACTGGACAATTTATGTAAAAGAAGGGAAATAAGAATTGTATCAAAAGCCAGGGTGTAGTCGATAAAAACTGTTACAACGAATTTATTTGTTGCCATTTCACTTGAGACAAACCTCAGTTAAATCATAGCATGTCGTTTCACACTTCTATTGAGAACAAACTAGTTGCATATCGTTTACAAGACTAAGAGTGAACAAATTGTAATAAATATTTTATTCGAGAAAATAAAAAAGTCGCTAGAATATTTTCGCAAAAGTAGGGCGATTCTATTAGGGCTAGTCAGATGAAAACGAGATTTTTAAAGGCGTTGGTACATACCTGAACACATTTAGAAATAAACACCGTGGGCGTTAAGACAAGCATCCCATCTATCTACGAGCTGACGGATTCCCTTCTCATAAAATTCCCGTGGCTGCTGAAGTAGAAAAGCCCTGATCTCCTGTTGGACCTCAGCGTCGGATGTGAATCGTCGTCCTTTCAAATGTCGTTTCAACGGTCCGAAAACGTTAAAATCGCACGGTGCCATGTTAGGACTGTAGGGAGAATACTCTAGGAATTCCATCGCATCCTCATCAGTTGCTTCGTTGTCCTGTTGGCCGTATGAGGCGTGGCGTTGTCGTGAAGCAGGGTTACTCCAGCAGTCAGTATTCCGGCCGTTTGTTCTAGATGGCCAATCGCAAACGTTGCACAGTTTCGCAGTATCGATCCGGATTAACGGTATTGCATTTAGGAATGAACTGAATGAGAAAAGGTCCTTTCAACACCGCGCGCTGTTCCTCCTCTAGTTCCTCCTTCCTCGCGTTTTGGATGACGAATGCCATTACTCTAGCTGTACAGAAACATTCTTAAAAGACTTGTTGTACCAGGTCGGCTAGAGAAAATCAAAAATGAAGATGTAGTCCCTTTTCCTTTTAAAGAACATACTATGCACTCATATGGAATGTATTTTGGTTATGAATTTGAACTTGTGACAAATTTAATGGGAAAAAATGAAGCTGATGATGTACGAGAGAGATGCAAGCATTTCCTTGTAGTTTTTTGCCAGAAACTGCAACAAAGATTACCATCAAATCTTTTTGTCCTAGAGAAGGCTAAACGCTTGAATCATTAATAGCAACTAGGCAATCAAAGACTCAGGCGGAAACCGGCTCAGTCTTTGATAAAGACTGATTCAGCCGGAAACCCAAGATTTAGCCATGTTGGTGCATTAGCTGTTGGACTGTTATCTTTACCCTTGTCAAATGCAGCGGTGGAAAGAGCATTTTCATCTCTGTCAGTCATAAAAAATAAACTAAGAAATAGAATGTCAATTGAAATGACACAAGCATTGATGATCGTGCGCTATTTTTTACGCAAGGAACATTTGAATTGCATTTCGTTCAATCCAAGTGAACGTATGATCAAGTCATTTAATCAAAGTATGTATAATCATGTAAATAAATAAATATAGACTGGAGATGACTTCCAAAAAATTAATATGTATAATCATATTTCAGGTGTGACGAAAAATAATGACGTTATAACTTTAGAGTCATTTATTTCCAGTTAAAATTTTGTTGTTAGATTGTTGTATAATGTTAAAAATTACTGCTTTGAAACTCATTTCAATTATATCAATAAATGATTTTAACATAGTTTACTTCATTCTTTCATTGATTATTCATTAAAAATTTGAATTGCCACTTTTGATCCCATTAATTAAAACATCATTATTTTTAGGGGGGAAATATAGAGGATTTTTGTAATAAATAGGGTGTTTCTAGGGGATTTTGTATCTAATCTAGGAGGTACTTTCTGTTTCGACTTGACAATACTGATCATACCTTGTCTATTATGATTATGCAGATACCTATGCATTGAGTGCCCTTGATTATGATCTGTTATAGGTAATGCATATTGTATTATACACAGACCCCCGACTTATTTCTACTAATTTGTAAGACCTGAGAATTTACTTTGTTTTAGCCTTTCCTTCCCCTTCACTATTTCCTTTAAACTGTAACTTTTTTATTTGTTAACCGATTTTCAAAATTCTTTTGTATCTTATACTCACATTTGCACTCTATGTAATGCACTATTCAGTTTTCGACATAGTCCCCATCCCTTTCCACGCATTGCGCCAACGCGTGACTAGTTGGGTGAACCCCTCGGAAAGGAATTCCGGAGTTGTTGTCGACACCAGGATTGAATAGCAGCTTTGGACCCTCTTCTGGAGTACGATAACGTCCGCTCGCACACGAGTCACCACACACCAGAGGCGTTGCAGCGCCTACAGTTCAAAGATGAAAAAATGCAGTTCAAAAATGAAAGATTTTGCACATTGCGACTTTCACCACTTCCCAAAGAAGAGAGAGCCCCTTAAGGGACATGAGTTGGTTCTGACGGCGAGGTAAACGCTGCCATTCAATCCTGGTGTCGACAACAACTCCGGAATTCCTCTCCGACGGGTTCAACCAACTAGTCACGCGTTGGCGCAATGCTTGGAAAGGAATGGGGACTATATCGAAAAGTGAATAGTGCATTACATAGAGGACAAATGTGAGTGTAAGATACAAAAAGAATTTTGAAAATCGGTTAACGAATAAAAAAGTTACAGCCATGGAGACCTTATTTATCAATCGCCCCTCGTAATAAATCTGTTGTCTGTCTGTTTGTACGCCCATCACAAAAATTACTGGACGGATTTTGATGAAACTTAGTATAGTTATAGCTTATAGTCTGAGTCAACATTTAGGGTACTTTTGATCTGGATCAATCACGAAATTCCCGAGGAATTATATTTTTCTTCTAGCATGAAATGATAAGTCTGATCGTTTTGGTGCTGCATTACCCCAGGAAAATTCCAAACAATGGGATATAAAACGATGGGATAGCAACGTCATGGCCTCTGATTTTCTTAAGCTATTGTTTACTTTATTATTATGGTTTTAGCATTTATTGCATAACTAAAAAATTATAGGTTTAAACTTTGTATTTATTTTACAGGTTATTTGCATACCGGGTGATTATAATTAAAGTTCCCCATTTCTGCGCAAGCTGCAGATCGCGTTATTGCACGGATTCTTCTTTCTTTCTTTTTCTTTCTTTCTTTCTTTCTTTCTTTCTTTCTTTCTTTCTTTCTTTCTTTCTTCTTCTTTTAGTTGTTTTCTTATTTTTGTTTCGATAATGATCCAAGGCTTGGAGGATATTTATAAATTATAAAAAATGGCATCAGTATGGGTTCCAGTGATCTTCGTTAAAAGCAGATAAAGGGAATGCAACAGTAATCATACAAAAAGATCTCTATTTCCAAAAAATTGACGAATTTATCGTTGAAAATAACTTTATAAAATTAAATAAAGCTACAACTCCCACGTTTCAATATGAAACCTAAAACCTTTAGCAACCTGCAAATCAAACGTAATTAAAAACACTAATGTGATCGTAATATTGTTGGTTGTTGTTGTTGGTCTTTATA